>JAKCPI010005543.1:0-164547 GCA_023213315.1 Euborellia annulipes
GGATAATCTTGTCTTAATGAAGATCACCTTCTTGATCGTTTAAATCTAAATCAATTACAAAAATTTGCTGGTTTCCACTTTAGCATCTTTTCAGATGAGTATAAAAAAAACTCTCTATGGAAACTTCAGCTTCATTGACTTCCATATTGTGGGAGGAATTTGACAGAGATATCGATTCCTTTAGCGAAATAAAGGATCCGAAGGCATTGGCCCTTGTAGAAATAGACGAATTTTTAGCAGAGCCATTGCTTAAAAGGGATCAAGATCCTTTAATATGGAGTTTAGGAAACTGAGTAAAGCTCAATTCTTAAATAAGGGACGCTGCCCCCGGCATTTTAGGGGCCGTAACAAGGTGATGTTACGCTGCGATCCAGAATATTTTAAAATCTTAATTAACGCAGTAGATTCTATAGCCAAGGTATTATTTGGAACGTTAGACGAAAATGACGCAATTACGTACGAAAACAGACTTAGAGAGCTAGAGAAAAACCAAAAAGACATAGTGGATATAAATATAAAGCAAATACAAGTATTTAATACAACAATACATTCTTTAGACCAAGAAGTAGAACAAATAGAGAAAAATGAACACATATTGGAAAGTGCACTACACGACATAAAAATGAACTTAAACTATTTCGAAGTAAACCAACACCGAACAGATATGATGGAAAAGGCAAGGGAAGACTTAAACGAACATATAGCGGTATTCTCATTAATAATTCAAGATCTAAAGGAAGATGTAGATGACATATTAATTTGTTTAAATCAAATAGGAACAGGAAGGATATGTCCTTCACTGATATCTCCAAAAGAACTAGTACAACAATTAAAACAAGCAGCACCCAAATTAGAAGAATATAGATTTCCAGTGGAAATTACGGAAGAAAACACTCCTATAATAAGGTCAATTTCGGAATTAACAGTTTACTCAAGGGAGGAAAACTTAATTTTCGTGAACAAAATTCCTTTGGTGGAAGGGGATAGTTTTAACTCATATGTAATGTACTCAGTACCAACTAAATTGGAAAGGAACAGTTACACTTACATAAGACTAACAGGGAATTATCTGATAGTAGATAAAGCAAATTTAAATTACATGATCATGGATGAATTCGAGAGAAGTAAATGTAAACCAATGGGTAACAAAGATTTAATTATTTGTAAACAGGAAAAGGAATTTAATCTCATACACACCGCAGGATGTTGCGAAAGTGAAATATTTGTAAATCCATCAGGGAGAGAATTGAACGATCTCTGCGGGAAAATGATAAGTATCTTGAATTTAGGTACTACTTATTTCAAGAAATTAAAACAAAACAATGCGTGGTTATTTGTTGCACCTGAAATTGAGAGTACTCACATCTTTTGTAAAAATAGAATCAATACTAATAAACTTGCATTAAGGGGATCAGGAGTAGTTAAATTAGGGGAATATTGCGAATTATCGACTAAAAACAAGATTTTAAAGGCGGAATTTAGACCAGAACAGACTACTAGGGAATACAGAATACCAAAAATAAACTTAACTGACATAATAAGAGAAAAAGTGTATAGGAAAAAGAGAAAGATGTAGAGAGTGTTGGAACTCAAGGATAAGATCACTATTGTAAACAAAAAAAAAAACTTGTTTTATTATGATGTAAATGTGTTTTGAACAAGACAAGAATAGAAAAATTACTTTTAGAAAAGAACCAAAATTCAGTTTAAAACTTGTCCAAGCTGTGTCATTCAGAAATAAGGTTGACAAGTGAACTTAGTGAAGTGAAATAAGCAAAGTGAAGTGAATATGCATGCAAATATATAATCAATAGAATTAAGTTACAATAATGATAAGCTTATAACAAAATGTATACCAAGATACACACATATAATCTAACAAAGCTATGTAACCTAAGTATAAGCAAAGCTATCGGCAAATGTATAACTGCGGATAGCGAGAAAACTAACATTTATACTTAAAAATAAGAGATATACTTTATTTTTAATAAAAAACGAGGAGGGGAGGATTGTTACGCTCTGAGCGAGAATATTTTAAAATTTCTATATATTAAATAAAGCAAAGAGAGAGAGAATGATCATCACAGGAAATGAGTCATTACTACTATGCATAAGAATCAATGCCAAATAGGAATGAATGGGAGCTTATAAACAAATAACTGCAAATTTGACAGAATCGGCGATTTCTTTTCTAATATAAACACAGCTGCCGGTCAAATCATTAATTAAGCCGAAAAGGAATAAATATGAATAGCCGATAAAGACCTTTCTTAGAATAGGGGTCCAGGAAGCGATAAATCTTTGATATCATTGACAGATTATGATGACGGAGTCAAGACAAGGTCCAGGGGGATAAACAATTCCCGAGATGCAAGACAGCAATTTAGCGAGAATCAGTCAAGGATTGCTGACTCCAGCTGCACGTGGCCAGGGGAAGGCAGAGTTGACGAAAGATGATGACATCTGGATCCTATATAAACCCCGATCGCCCAAGGGCAATCAGCTAGTCCTTACTCACTGTCCAATCACGTAACATCAAGGCGAGTAGGCTCAAATTTATAACAGACTTAACTAAAAGTCTCAGTGAACAATCCTCGACTCTTTGTCCAAGTATTTTTATAATCATTGTGAAACTTGTATTCAACTTTTATTCTATCTTTCTAATAAAGATACACATATACTCAACGGCCAAACTTTCATTTATTGTGACACCCTAAAATCATCCAGGAACTCAACAAGGTCTCTGATCAGCCTTTAATTGATCGGTGGTGGCAGTATAATCTACCAGCGCAAACAACATCTTCGCGCTACAAGTTGTGTCGCAAGTCACGGCACAACAGGGAGTAATGGATAATCTTGTCTTAAATGAGGATCAACCATTAGAGGGATCCAACTTCGAGATGGAAGAGTATCGTTCGGGTCAAGAATCTATTCATTGCACCGAAGTGAGAAGATAGGGAGTAATGGATAATCTTGTCTTAAATGAGGTCAACCATTAGAGGGTCCAACTTCGAGATGGAGAGATCGTTCGGGTCAAGAATCTATTCATTGCACCGAAGTGAGAAGATAGGGAGTAATGGATAATCTTGTCTTAAATGAGGATCAACCATTAGAGGGTCCAACTTCGAGATGGAAGAGTATCGTTCGGGTCAAGAATCTATTCATTGCACCGAAGTGAGAAGATAGGGAGTAATGGATAATCTTGTCTTAAATGAGGATCAACCATTAGAGGGATCCAACTTCGAGATGGAAGAGTCGTTCGGGTCAAGACTATTCATTGCACCGAAGTAGAAGATAGGGAGTAATGGATAATCTTGTCTTAAATGAGGATCAACCATTAGAGGGATCCAACTTCGAGATGGAAGAGAATCGTTCGGGTCAAGAATCTATTCATTGCACCGAAGTAAGAAGATAGGGAGTAATGGATAATCTTGTCTTAAATGAGGATCAACCATAGAGGGATCCAACTTCGAGATGGAAGAGAATCGTTCGGGTCAAGAATCTATTCATTGCACCGAAGTGAGAAGATAGGGAGTAATGGATAATCTTGTCTTAAATGAGGATCAACCCTTAGAGGGATCCAACTTCGAGATGGAAGAGAATCGTTCGGGTCAAGAATCTATTCATTGCACCGAAGTGAGAAGATAGGGAGTAATGGATAATCTTGTCTTAAATGAGGATCAACCCTTAGAGGGATCCAACTTCGAGATGGAAGAGAATCGTTCGGGTCAAGAATCTATTCATTGCACCGAAGTGAGAAGATAGGGAGTAATGGATAATCTTGTCTTAAATGAGGATCAACCTTAGAGGGTCCAACTCGAGATGGAAGAGAATCGTTCGGGTCAAGAATCTATTCATTGCACCGAAGTAAGAAGATAGGGGTAATGGATATCTTGTCTTAAATGAGGATCAACCTAGGGGTCCAACTTCGAGATGGAAGAGTCGTTCGGGTCAAGAATCTATTCATTGCACCGAAGTAAGAAGATAGGAGTAATGGATAATATTGTCTTAAAGACAACCATTAGAGGGCCAACTTCGAGATGGAAGAGAATCGTTCGGGTCAAGAATCTATTCATTGCACCGAAGTGAGAAGATAGGGGAGTAATGGATAATCTTGTCTTAAATGAGGATCAACCATTAGAGGGATCCAACTTCGAGATGGAAGAGAATCGTTCGGTCAAGAATCTATTCATTGCACCGAAGTGAGAAGATAGGGACTAATGGATAATCTTGTCTTAAATGAGGATCAACCCTTAGAGGGATCCAACTTCGAGATGGAAGAGAATCGTTCGGGTCAAGAATCTATTCATTGCACCGAAGTGAGAAGATAGGGAGTAATGGATAATCTTGTCTTAAATGAGGATCAACCCTTAGAGGGATCCAACTTCGAGATGGAAGAGAATCGTTCGGGTCAAGAATCTATTCATTGCACCGAAGTGAGAAGATAGGGAGTAATGGATAATCTTGTCTTAAATGAGGATCAACCATTAGAGGGATCCAACTTCGAGATGGAAGAGAATCGTTCGGGTCAAGAATCTATTCATTGCACCGAAGTAAGAAGATAGGGAGTAATGGATAATCTTGTCTTAAATGAGGATCAACCATTAGAGGGATCCAACTTCGAGATGGAAGAGAATCGTTCGGGTCAAGAATCTATTCATTGCACCGAAGTAAGAAGATAGGGAGTAATGGATAATATTGTCTTAAATGAGGATCAACCATTAGAGGGATCCAACTTCGAGATGGAAGAGAATCGTTCGGGTCAAGAATCTATTCATTGCACCGAAGTGAGAAGATAGGGAGTAATGGATAATCTTGTCTTAAATGAGGATCAACCATTAGAGGGATCCAACTTCGAGATGGAAGAGAATCGTTCGGGTCAAGAATCTATTCATTGCACCGAAGTGAGAAGATAGGGACTAATGGATAATCTTGTCTTAAATGAGGATCAACCATTAGAGGGATCCAACTTCGAGATGGAAGAGAATCGTTCGGGTCAAGAATCTATTCATTGCACCGAAGTGAGAAGATAGGGAGTAATGGATAATCTTGTCTTAAATGAGGATCAACCATTAGAGGGATCCAACTTCGAGATGGAAGAGTATCGTTCGGGTCAAGAATCTATTCATTGCACCGAAGTGAGAAGATAGGGAGTAATGGATAATCTTGTCTTAAATGAGGATCAACCATTAGAGGGATCCAACTTCGAGATGGAAGAGAATCGTTCGGGTCAAGAATCTATTCATTGCACCGAAGTGAGAAGATAGGGAGTAATGGATAATCTTGTCTTAAATGAGGATCAACCATTAGAGGGATCCAACTTCGAGATGGAAGAGAATCGTTCGGGTCAAGAATCTATTCATTGCACCGAAGTAAGAAGATAGGGAGTAATGGATAATCTTGTCTTAAATGAGGATCAACCATTAGAGGGATCCAACTTCGAGATGGAAGAGAATCGTTCGGGTCAAGAATCTATTCATTGCACCGAAGTGAGAAGATAGGGAGTAATGGATAATCTTGTCTTAAATGAGGATCAACCATTAGAGGGATCCAACTTCGAGATGGAAGAGTATCGTTCGGGTCAAGAATCTATTCATTGCACCGAAGTGAGAAGATAGGGAGTAATGGATAATCTTGTCTTAAATGAGGATCAACCATTAGAGGGATCCAACTTCGAGATGGAAGAGTATCGTTCGGGTCAAGAATCTATTCATTGCACCGAAGTAAGAAGATAGGGAGTAATGGATAATCTTGTCTTAAATGAGGATCAACCATTAGAGGGATCCAACTTCGAGATGGAAGAGAATCGTTCGGGTCAAGAATCTATTCATTGCACCGAAGTGAGAAGATAGGGAGTAATGGATAATCTTGTCTTAAATGAGGATCAACCATTAGAGGGATCCAACTTCGAGATGGAAGAGAATCGTTCGGGTCAAGAATCTATTCATTGCACCGAAGTGAGAAGATAGGGAGTAATGGATAATCTTGTCTTAAATGAGGATCAACCATTAGAGGGATCCAACTTCGAGATGGAAGAGAATCGTTCGGGTCAAGAATCTATTCATTGCACCGAAGTGAGAAGATAGGGAGTAATGGATAATCTTGTCTTAAATGAGGATCAACCATTAGAGGGATCCAACTTCGAGATGGAAGAGAATCGTTCGGGTCAAGAATCTATTCATTGCACCGAAGTGAGAAGATAGGGAGTAATGGATAATCTTGTCTTAAATGAGGATCAACCATTAGAGGGATCCAACTTCGAGATGGAAGAGAATCGTTCGGGTCAAGAATCTATTCATTGCACCGAAGTGAGAAGATAGGGAGTAATGGATAATCTTGTCTTAAATGAGGATCAACCATTAGAGGGATCCAACTTCGAGATGGAAGAGAATCGTTCGGGTCAAGAATCTATTCATTGCACCGAAGTGAGAAGATAGGGAGTAATGGATAATCTTGTCTTAAATGAGGATCAACCCTTAGAGGGATCCAACTTCGAGATGGAAGAGAATCGTTCGGGTCAAGAATCTATTCATTGCACCGAAGTGAGAAGATAGGGAGTAATGGATAATCTTGTCTTAATGAAGAAGATCACCTTCTTGATCGTTTAAATCTAAATCAATTACAAAAATTTGCTGGTTTCCACTTTAGCATCCTTTCAGATGAGTATAAAAAGAAATATGATTTTATTAACGAAAAGTTACCTTCTGCTGATTTAATTTCAATTTGCAATCTATTACGAATTGATTCATTCTAAATGAACATGACAATTGTTACATTTTTATTTATTTAATATTTGTTATTCGAAAATAAACGAACCATTTTGTTACTGCTTTCCCAAACGAAAGTATTGTATAAGTACAACCTATAAACTACAGGCCGCTTCCTCTAATTCCAATCTTTTCATTTCTACACTAACTTTGAAAGAAAGGTTTAAGATTGGCAGGAGCAAGACTCAGATGCAACAACAAAATGGAAACATTAAAATGGATAGCCGATTCCAACCTCTACTTAATCAGGGATGGTCCAATCAGTAAAAACAGAATTAGGAAGTTAGGAAATTATAGAGGAAGGAAAATAAATCCTTAATAGGCAAAAGCAATTAAGACTTTTCTTTCCTAAATTTAATAAACCTGAATATCTTAAGGGACGACACATTTGTGCAAAACATTTTGAAGGTAATAGTAAGGGCCGATAGTATAATGCTAGTTCAAAGTTTGAACCTCGGTCAACAGGGGATTTGACCGAGAATTGCGTAGTATAAAACTTGACCGCCAGTCAAATCAGCTTTGACCGAGGTTCAACTTGACCGGCCACATTCGCCCAGTCAAATTTTTGACCGGAGTTCAAATAGCCAATTTTGACAGCTGGCCATATGTGATCACGTATTTATAAATACATAACCCAAAACATTATTCAAAAATAAACAAAGTAAAAATACAGTCTATTATAAAATTGACAATTAAATTAAATTAACATTTAAAGGATAAATAAAGATGACTTAATGCTACCACCCATCAGAAGACCAAGATTATTCCGAAATAGAAATAATCCTATGGAGATGTACGACGACAGGGAATTTAAAATGAGGTTTAGATTGAAAAAACCCACTGTTTGGGAATTGTATACAATGTTAGATTCTCATTTGGAACCACTGACTAATCGAAACCATCCTATAAGTTCAATTAACCAAATTTTAATAACCTTAAGATTTTTGGCCACCGGAACATTTCATATAGTAGCGGGTGATACTGTAAATATAGAGAAATCATCTGTCGGAAGAATAGTACATCGGGTAACATATTTTATTGCTCTTCTCCGAACCCGTTATGTTGAAATGCCTAAAACAGGCATGAATCTCATGCTATCAATCGCGAATGGGTTTCATCAAATCGCTCGATTTCCTGGAGTGATTGGGTGTATAGATGGAACACATATTCGGACACAATCTCCAGGAGGGATCTAGGCAGAAATTTAGTCTAATCAAATCTGAAGCTACTAAGACTGTGTCAGCCCCTGGGCCTAAGGACATTCAAACAAAACGCCACAATTTATTTATCCTGTTCCTAGGTAAGAATCCTCCCTATTTAGCAAAAACTATGAATGTGTAATACCATTAGGAGAGAATAAGGTATTGAGTACTGAGTGGGAAAACACCTGTCCCCTGAACCCAAAAGGGCAGAGGGATCAGCGAGAATATTAAACCCTAGTAATACGGTAGGTCGAAGCCCTTTCTATTGGCAAGTGTGCCTTGGGAAATTGATGCCTTATTGGACAATGGAAGTGGAGTGAGTCTTATTGATGAAAATCAATATTTATCATTTATTCGTGAAGGGGCGAGCGATATTCTCAAATTCTCAACCTCCAATTCAGTTTCATTCATTTATATTTTTTCCATCCGATTACGATCACTTTAACATTTCCAAACCTGCACTGACCCTTTAATTTAAAGATTATCTTAGGGGGATGAATATCCAGTTAGTTTTTACATCAGTAGATAATCCACAGTCAATTGAATGAACGTTTAAATCAAACTTTAGTTAATAGAATACGATGTATATAAAATAATCATAATAATAATAGGGCGTGGAGGGGGATTGCGCAAGATTGTGTAAAAGAATATAACGATACTGTTCATACTACTACAAAATTTTCACCAGCATATCTTTTATATGGCAAGTCGTCAGATATTGTACCTAACGAATTACAGAGAGTGGGAGATCTGAAAAAGGCAAGAGAAGACGCATTAAACAACTCAGAAAGAAATTTTCAAATAAATAAGAAGAGATTATGAATTCAAAGAAGGGGATTTGTGTACGTATCAAATGGTAATAGATTAAATAGAAACAAATTCGATGAAATTAGAAGCGGCTTCTCTTTTGGTACCAAGTTATTTTTTTTCTCTCCTTTTTTTGTTCCTACTCTCGTTTTTATTTATTTTGTAACTGTTATTCGTTAAAATAAATGAACTTGTTATCGTTTTTCAAAAACAAAAGTGGGTAAGTGAACCACAGTCCACTTGCTCAAACTCCATCATTTTTATTTCTACCAATATAATTTTAGCTTTCTAAAATTGTGATTGTGATTGTTTTTAGAGAAATATGTTTGTACCAATTAATTATTGTATAAATATTGATAAGGGCTCTTGTGTAACACTTGAAAAAAAATATATATGAATTTTTATGATTGGAATGTTTGTTTAATTTTCACATCTATTAATATGGGACGTTGTTTTTGAGTATTTAAATTAATATGTTATCATGTCTAAATACCAAATGGTAAAAAAGAAAATTGTTTCTTATGTGATAAATTGATTGTTTTTTCAATTTTAGGCCGAAACTGCTCTTCCTGTGCAGAAATCTATTAAAAGATTCTGAATAAAAAAAACTTTGTTTTTCTTAAATGCCTGCCATCAAGAACCAGGCAGTTATTTCTATCCAATTTTGGTGAAATAGGATAGATTAAAGGAATAATTGTACAATCCAATCGTTTGCCAAAAATGGATATATCCCCGCTGAAGCTTTGATATACACATATAGGTAGAAACATCATTAATTAATAAGATCAATAAAACTAAGCACTAAGGAATGCAAATTGTATACAAATAAAATGACTGGAAAACACGTATTGTTAGGTAGAATGAATAAAGTACAAGTACACTAGGACCGCGTTAATCGGGAATCTCTCGGCCGCGATCGGATTCAATCAGCAAAGCAAAAGAGAGCTTGCCTCTGTCAAATCGACTTCCCTATAATGTTCAAAAGAGCTTCGTTTTGCTCAAAAAAGATCTCCTTCATCGTGGTGGTATTTCACATTTAACTATGTAATGGAAAATAATAAATTCAAAATTTTGTATCTTTATTGTACGTTCCCATTTTTTCGGCATGCCGATTTCCAATTAACGAGCTCCTACTGTATTGTATATATAGTAAAGAAATTATAAATTAAAATTAAAATAAAAAATCAAGGAATAGAGAAGTGAAAGAAAATAAATTAATTTAAGACAAGGCTCATCTGGTTTTAGAGATAGAGTCTTGAATTACTGGCCCTTTCTAGTTTTTTTATCTTATAGAAATTAATTACTTGGGCTTTAAAGCCTTGCACTTTGCATACCGTCGCGTTATTGCTCAGTCGGTACGCGTAAATTTTAAGGACCCCCAGAAACATATTCTTCCCTCAAGCTCGTCTGTTAAATCGCCTAAATAAGGCCCTGTGGGAGGCATGTAGTCATTTTGTTTAGGCTTTAAAAATTATGGAATCGATATCATAATATCAGATATTTTGTCTATAGTCTAATAAATTACTTAAATGCTACATTTGTAAGATTTCTTCCCACTATAGACGTCGCAACTGAGGGGCATTGGATGCGTTTATGATTTGTTTAAGGCAAGGTAAGATTTTTTTCTTCGATTGGCGTGGGAATTTGAACAAGTACTTTCTCACCAGAGTGGCTTCGCGTCTCTTGAAAGAATTATTTAAAACAAATATCACATTTGATAGATTTCTTGTTGGAGCAGCAGACAACGCATTTCTTCTTTTCTTCTTTATTTTTTCCTAAAATAAATAATATTTTACAATAAAAATTTGGTCTTGGACTTTGAAAATCAAATGAGACAAAAGAAATGATTCAAATTTATTTTTAATTTTAATTTTTTAAGATTTCCAGATGGAATAACGCCTCTGAGAGTTTATTTGTTTAAACAAATTTTATTTCTATTTGAAAAAATAAAGTGGCCGATAAGAGGTGAAAAGGAGCAGGCAGCCAGGTAGTTAGTCTCCACGAAATGAAAACTCTCTGTTTAGGAAACAGAAATAACGCCATCCTCAGTGGCTAAATGCTTTGACATTTGAGTTCATACTCTCGATAAATGGACTGATGGTGTTATTCCATTAAAGCTGAAACTGTTTCCTAAACAGAGAGTTAGACTTACTACCTGACTGCCTGTTCCTTTTCACCTCTTATTGTTTTAATTTTTTTTCTATATATATAATTGATGTGCCAGTTGTGGCGGATTTCTAATAAAGGACGTGTAGAGGCAAATAATGCTCTGAATTTAATAAGGTATTTATTGAGAGAAATATATTAACTTGTTAAAATAATTGTATGATGGCACACGCAAACGGATGCAAGAGGTAAAATGGATGATGTTTGTGCGTTTATGTTAAATATTATAGATCGTTATTATTGTTACAAGGGATTATCTTTGTATAATTTAATTATCTATTTCTTTTTTTTTTTTTTTAAGTTTTGAGGCTTGAGCAATAAAAAAAAAATAAATAAAGTTTTGAAGATGACAAATCCTAAATCGGCAATAAAATGATAAAATCTCTACCAAACCCCCATGGACCCCCCCTCAGCTGGCTCGGGTCCGCCTGAGGCCGAGCCTTTTCTGAATTATAAAAAAAATCTGGTGTGACTGGCGCACACATCTTCATGGCTATAATGGAGTATACAAAGACACAACATCAATACGTTATACATATATAGTATATTCTAACTTAATGTCTTGAATTTTTTTTTGTATAAAGTATTGATGTTGTGTCTTTGTATACTCCATTATAGCCATGAAGATGGTCGCATAGTCGACCGAAACGTCGCTGTGGGTTTGATACCAATAAAGAAATAATAATAGCTGCTTGGCCTTTTTATTCATCCTTCTACATATTGATTCAGCTACTGTATTCACCTCGCTTACAAAAAATAATTATATTTCTAAAAGTTTTTCTTGAGTTGGATGGCTGTAGATATTCATTTGGAAGAAAGGGGCGGGCGGGAGCCTTCCCGGGAACAGCAGCCAGGTGAAATAAAAAACTTTATATTCTGTTGCCGACGTTTCGGGTGCTAGTCGCACTCATCCTCAGGGCATATGGTAACAATTAATTTTATATATATATGAATTAATATTAAAAGTTTGTTTTTTTTACCATGAAATATTATAATCTTTACTCCCACTCAAAGTACAGGTTATGCGGTAGTGGAATTTAATTTCATGTTTATACATGTATTTATTAGTTATTAGCATCAAATAAATAGTATGTATATACAATAATATAACCTAGATGAGTCAAAGACTAGGTTGTATAGATTGTATTATTGTTATACATACTATTTATTTGATGCTAATAACTAATAAATACATGTATAAACATGAAATTAAATTCCAGTGCCTCATAACCTGTACTTTGAGTGTGAGTAAAAATTATATTTAATAATTATTTGGTTTAGATGAAGGATATTTTTCAAACTCGTGAGCATTACTCATCAATACAGGATGGTATTTAGAGATAATTTTTTTATTTTTTTTATTATTATTTTTGGAATAAACCCGGGGGGGAAAAGATGATATTTCATGTTAAAAAAAAGAAACTTTTATTATTAATTCATGAATATAAAAAACTTAATTGTTACCATAGGCCCTGAGGATGAGTGCGACTAGCACCCGAAACGTCGGCAACAGAATATAAAATTTTTTATTTCACCTGGCTGCTGTTCCCGGGAAGGCTCCCGCCCGCCCCTTTCTTCCAATTATAATTCTATTAAAGAGAAGCTCAGCCCGGGGAGGGTTGAAACAAGTCATTCAGCCTCAGCGGCGGAGCTTAACGTCGTATCTCCCTTGACAAAATTTATAAGAGATTTAATGATACAAATACAAATTAATCCGGCATTTTAACTCGATGGCGTTATTCCATTAAAGAGCTCTACATGATTGCGAGTTTTTTATTAAACAATTGCTTGACTCCTCCTCTATTCTAATTGAAATGTATTTATTTATTTTTTTATCTCGGTGAATAGTCTACATACCATTTTGTGTTTATTTAAAGCATGAACGTTATTCTCCAAGCAATTCTTGTAGTTTCTTGAAAATAAATTTCTTTTATATAAATGACAGCAGGGATGAACAAAACCTAGAAAAAAAAAGGATCAAAAATTATACATAGCTAGGGTTTGTAATTTAGTTGTTTTTACTCATTTTATTGAAAAAAATTGGCGTGAGTGGTCGTTTTGTTACCATGGCAACCATTTCTCTTATCTCTCCAATGAAGTACAAGAGTAAAGTGGTCTTCAGAAGATTTCAATTGCAAAATGAGAATATACATTTTAAAGAGCATCTAATAAATAATTGATTTATGAATTTAAAACAAAATTGTTGGAGCGAATTTTGCGAAAATCGAAAAAAAACTGAAAAAGTACATCAGTTAAGTACTTGTACTCTTTGGCCGATTTTGTTCAAAAGCCTTTATATGCTTCTCGACTGCGAAGACGTTTCGAGATATATTTAATGTTTCATCATCATATATATCTCGAAACGTCTCCGGAGTTGAGGTCAATAGGTAGGTACTTAGCAGGTGGATTGCTGGTTAATTAAAAAGACATTGTTTGTCTTGTAGCGGTAGCGCGTTGTCACGTCCAGTGGACGACCAGCCTAATGTTAATTTTCTCAAATCTCGGTACCTGGCGCTTGACACAAGGGTAACAGGGTCCATATATATATATATATATATATATATATATATAACATGGTATGTATACAGTGAGGGACAATATTAATTTCCACTCAAGCGTTTTCTACTTGTGATTATTTCATTTTTTTTATAAAAGAAAATGAAAATTTTTATTGGAAATTTTCTAGGTTTGAACCATGAAAGTTTCCATTAGAAAATATATAATATTTTTTTAAAAACAATGAAATAAGTAACAAGTAGAAAACGCATGGGAGGGACTCAATATAGGTTTGTGCTGTATCTTGTGCCGAAATTTCTCAAACAAGTATTGAAATAATATAAATATACAAATCTGGCTAATTATGAAATATATTTGTAATTGAATAAAATGGGAAAATTCTGATCAGGAATATGGAGACGCATACGTCCTCTTAAAGATTGTAAAATTTCATTCTAAAAGAAAGTTGTTCAATCAAATGGAGCTGATAAACAAAAAGCCAGCCAGACATCACAGATACTAAATAGATGATATAATACAAGTTTTTTCATATTTTAATAAACATAGTTAAAAATCAAACTGCATTCATTTAAATTAGCCTAATTAAATATTCTGGAATGTTTTTTATAATAAAGATTACTTACCCAATTTTATCTCTTTTTCAAAGCCAACGAAAAGATTTTACGTCCTCTTGATTATGCGTCAAAGATTTGGTTGTAACAACAGACAATTTAACGACTTTATACGGATTGAACAGTTCCTTTGATTATCGCCAAATTATCTAATTATCAAATTGGCTGATAATTAAAAACATTTTGCCTGCTTTTCCATGATTTTATGATTATATAATTTTATATGCAACAGATTGATTGCCGTTTTCAATATTTTCAATAGACGCCGTTTTCTCAGCAGAAGATAGTTTGCAGATAGGAAACTTTAATCATATAAATGAACGGTCAAAATTTGACATATATCTACAGCGCCTTTTTTGAAAATGCGAATTATTATTTCACATTTAATAATTAATAAAAAAACACTTTTAAAAAATTATTTTTTGTTCTGTGAGCACGGGAGCCAAAATTCTATTCTATTTGATTTTCAAAAATTTTATTTATATAGAGATTAAATAAATATTGCCCGTCACCAGAAAGCGCTAAAAGGTTTCACAATTATATTAAGCGAGTGTTGCAGCTAAATTATCTTATCTCTGACCTCAATAGATGGCAGCACAGTTGCCGACCGGCATCTCGCCTTCTCTTCTTATGTGTTGTTGGACTTTGGCTATCGCTCGATTCTTCTTTCTTAAATGGCTACCTATAGGTTCCTGGGGGCAATAAATCAAATTTCTTCAAAAAATATGAAACTCACACGCCTTATTGGTAATTCCCCTTCACTTCTTCCGTCCAAACAATTAAATTAAAGACAAAAATCCTCTTTTTTTAAATTTTAACCTCAAATCAAAAAATTTAATCAATCTACCCTTAAATGACCTTTTTCTAGAATTGTCTCACTCTTGAATTTCTTCTCTTTCAGCCCCAATTCCCTTAAGGATGTTCTCTGCAGCTCCAGCACCTGGCAAACACCTGAAAACAAAAATTGTCAATCGAATTTGTGTCGTTACTCTTGACTCACCAAATGTTAAAGTAAGTATTTGCTCGATCCCCATCCTTCCTTTTTTTTTATTTTTTAAATTATTTAATTCCTATCCAAATAAAATCCCCCTCTTTGAAATATAAATTGAATATTCTTTTTTTATTATTTTCATTAAATAAATAATTGCACCTTGATCTGTATCTGAATTTTTTTTTTTACTTTTAAACTTTGAACCCAAAAAAATTTAATTTTGTAAATTTAATATTTTATTGTTCTCTATAAATAATATTTCAAATTTAATTAGATTAATTACATAATTGATTTTATGTAACTGTTGTTAGAAAAACATTCCTCGTCCAAATAATTACTAAATTTAATTTTTAACAATTAAATGATCTTTTCCATTGTTGCATCAATGAGCAGAAGCTCGATTATCGCAACATCAAGTAAATTACTCATTTGCTTAATATTTCTCTTTTAATTTAAAAAAGAGGTTTATTTTATAGAGAAATTGAATTGAATTATGTCATAGTTGATAGGTAAATTGCATCATCATCGTTATTTGAAGATTGTCAATGAGATCAAAATCAAAATAAACATTTACTATAAGCATTATTTTAAAAAAATAAATAAATAAAACAGCCGTATTGTTGTGGCTGTCAAGAGGGTTGTCACCAAGACCTGTCATTTGCCAAACTTCAAAATCGGATAATTAAATAAAAAAAAAGAGTTTATTTGTCAGACCAATTAATTTTGTGTTTTTTGTTTTTAGGTCAATTCACTTAACGATGAAGTGATGTCAGAAATGCAAGAGGTTTTAGGAAAAATTCAATCGGATAATGCAATAGAAGGCGCTGTTCTAATAAGCGGCAAACCAGGATGTTTTATTGCTGGCGCTGATATTAAAATGTTAGATAAATTTTCAACTAAAGAAGAATTTATAAATGCCTCTAAAAGTGGACAAGACATCCTAGCAACAATCGAACGATCGACAAAGCCCATCATCGCAGCCATTCAGGGCTCATGTCTTGGCGGAGGACTCGAAGTATGTCACTCCCTCTTGTGCTCGTCTTTTTTATTTACTTGGCTGGTCCTGCCAGTCTTTAGGAATATATAATAACATTATCACCCTGAGAATTCTTTAGGTTACCTCCGGGGATTTCCCGCCCTCCATCTCCTCACAAAAACATAAATACAAGCAGTTGACAAAAGGGCGTTGTCCCTTCATTTTGTGATTCCAGTTCTAATTGTTATTCTTATCGTTCAAATGAAATGCGTTTACTATGAGGTCTAAAACTCTTCTTTGTACTATTTGAAAAGAGAAAATTATGAAATTCGAAATTTTTTCATTATGTCAATGAATGCAACGTGTCAACTTGACATGTTTGATCTGTTAGTTTTTATGGACATTTGATATTTGGGAGAATATCTCTTTTACGAATAAAAAGCCAACATTTTGTCGTTTAAGACGGGATCCCCAGTAGACAAGAGGCAAGATCTCTATCACTGTGCTACGGACAATCAAATCACTATCTATGCATTTAAATACAATTCTTTTAAAAACTTGAAAGTTTGAAACATTTCTTTAAAAAATTCCCTGCCGTTTCGGATAGATGGATTCGATTATTTAAAGTTATAATTTTTGAAAAAAAAAAAAAAAAAAATTAAAAACTTCTATCAGAAGTTGTAAATACATTATGTCTTTTATTTAAACGAAAAAATTCGAAACCGAAAAGTCGATTTTTGTATAAATTCTATTTAGTACGATTATTTATTGATAAATAATTTAATTAGAGATGCACTTTTAGTTTTAACTCAATCGTGTCTAATTAAATAGTGTCCGAAACATTGTTAAAATCAAAAAATTTGCATTTTTCCAAAAGAGGATGTGCGTTTATTTCCCCTAGACGAACGCGTGTGCCATCTACCGACTGGCCCGTGACATTTCCTATCTCTAACTCCTCAGGTGTTCATATAAACTAATCGTTATTTCTAGTTCCTTTATGCTAGCGAGGAGGGACTCCATCAGCACCTCGAAGAAAGGGACGTCCCTTCCACAGGATGAACTCCCCCACCAATCATTTGTTTTCACACCCTCTCCACTACATAAATATCCAAACAAATCCTCTCTGACGTTTCCGTTTTCTAATAACTTGCTTTTGATGATGGCGCATCAAACAGGTGGCGATGGCGTGTCACTACCGACTGGCCGTGAAAGATCGCAAGACAGGATTAGGACTTCCAGAGGTGATGTTGGGTCTTTTGCCCGGAGCGGGCGGTACGCAACGACTGCCTGCAATCACAAGCGTGCCCACCTCTTTGGATATGGCGCTCACAGGAAAGACAGTTAAAGCGGATAAAGCAAAGAAACTTGGCCTAGTTGATCTTCTTGTCAATCCACTTGGACCAGGAATAGCCAGGCCAGAGGAGAGGTAGGTAAACGTGGTGAGGGGGGGGGGAGGCTCAAAAGGTTACAACCCAATGACATTCATTCATTTAAAATTAACTAAAATTATCTAATCGTCCCTCTGCGCTCTCTTCTGAATGACTTTTTATAGGTCGACCGAAACAAGATTTTCAGAAACCGAAACCAAACCGAATATTCGGTCGGTTCCTACTTTTTTATATTTTATTACAAGAACGAATTTCTTAACTCCTAAGTAGGAATTATTATTTCGGCTGCAGGGGCCATTTAGGCTCTTATAATATTTATATTATATTAAAGCGAAGGACGTTCCTCGGGGTCCCCTACCCCACTTTTTGAAGTCGCGGCCCCCTTGGAACCCAAGCTAATATCTCACGCCCCCCCCCCCTCCCCGAATTAAAAAAAAAAATAGGGGGATTTTTTATCAGGATTAGGAAGATATATGGCAGCCAGCAAGTGATAAAGAAACTCTATTTGATTATCGTCGACGTTTCGGGATCACGTCGATCCCATCTTCAGGACGATAAACTGTTATTGTTGGTTAGATAGATGCAATTTTGGTTCATATTTATTGTTTATTTTGTATGAACCAAAATTGCATCAATCTAACCAACAATAACTGTTTATCTTCCTGAAGATGGGATAGATTTTTTTTATCACTTGCTGGCTGCCATACATCTTCCTAATCCTGATAATTACCACTCAGCCATCGAAATTCTTCTACTTTTTTTTTATAATTTATTTGCGGCCCCCCTGCCTGTAATCCAGGGCCCCCTAGAGGGCCGCGGCCCACTGACCTACCCGAGGTTCCTCCGTGCTTGGCATTGCTTAACTGAGGAAAATTATTTTCATTAATATAACTTTGTGAGTTTGTTGCAGTTGAAATTTCTCCCATTCTTCTGTCCTTGATTGATAATTAATTAAAATTCAGAGAGGGCAGCCAGCAGCTGGGGTCGAGCCCGATAAGGGAGGTTTTTGCACTTCGGAATCGCAAATTTCAAAATAACACTTCTATATTCTATAATTTCAAAGAATATATTTAGATATACTGACATAAAAAACGCGCGGCTCTCAGTCTTTAGGTCGCTTCTTGTTTGTGTCAACTTTGAGGAATTAAATTTATTAAATTGCATTCACCCCCCGGGGTGCGAGGGAGAAGCTCTTTCTTTTTCCTTCCTATTTGCAATTACAAGCAATATTAAACTAAAAATAAGGAGATAGTATTATCAATCTTTTTCTTTATCTTTTATTATGATAAACAAACAAATAAATGTGAAAGTCATGATAAATCATCAAAATTGTTTTCTTTCTTTATCTCTTCTATTTATATATAAATTATTCCTTAGGAGATTATCTTAAAAAAATAAAGAATGGCGTCTTTTTACGCCTATATACTGAGAGCGAATTCTGATTTGTCCCTTTCGGCTTAATATATTTGGGGGATGTTTAACACCCATCTGAAGTTGCGCAGCGTTTGGCATTGCTTAACTACAACGACCTCGGTGGCTATTCCCGGAAGTCTTAACATTATTACACAAATTTTCAACAATGAATATAAATTTAATTATCTAATGTGCTTTGGAATTTGAAATTATTATTATTGACATGTCGAAAAGGTCCTTTAGCCTGGGGCAAGAAGAAGCCATCAAGATCAATGTTGTTAAGCAACTCAAGTGGTGCTAGAAAATCGGGATAGGTGGCCCCGGAAAAACTGCCATCGAGACTCTATCTAATATAAATAATAAATAAATTTATAAAAGTCAAATGGCCTCTGCAGGCGAAATGACTTAAAAAAAAAAAAAAAAATGAGAGCTCCGACGCCTGTGGCCAATAATGGAACAGGAAGCACCCACACAGTATTATTGAACAAATAGAGTACTTTTCAATATAAAATTCTCCTCTAGTGAGTATCTCTTTAATAAATATGAATATTACATTAAAATGATTCCAATTTCTCTTTCTCTGTCTCTATATATATAGATTAGTGTGGGTCAAATTATAGGGGACCGGAAAGAATGTGGAAAGGCACATCGCGATTCTTGTTCTATGGGTCATTCCAAGAAACTTTTCCAAAGAAACCATAGGTCAAAAATGCATTTCGAGCCCCCGGATTTTTCAAAATAGGTATTTTTACAAAATATTCAAGAATATAGGCAAAAAAATTGTATTTGCTCTAGCCAAACGTGTTTGTTGTGCTTTATTTGTTTGTTTATTGGTTGAACACATACATGATGATGTTGAATTAACGACCGACCTACGCAATGTACTTGTACAAAATGGCACTTGGTGAGGTTTCGTCGGGTTTGTCCAACATTAAACCAGGGCCAATTGCACATTCTCGCTGACTCGCCATGGTTGTATGTGACAACTAATAAGCAGTGGCGGCTCGTGAGTTTAATGCCGGGGGGGGGGCGCCCCCAAGAGAACACTAAACCATACACACTAAATCACACTACATACCAATCACACATTCGTTACACTTAGAATGCGGTTAAAAAGTTAAGGAACGCCGGCGCGCTGTGCGGCGACTAGCTGATGCTTCGCTCTGCGCATGCTCGGACGGCGTCCCAAAGCTCCCATTCGGCTCAAGCTTACACGCGTCATAGCACCAGCAGCCCCCACCACACCTCTCTCCATATAACTGCATGTTGATGGATTGGGTCGTTCAGGACAGCGTCCGACGGCTATAAGTACGCACTTTTCGCGCTATTTTTGCCTGTTTTTCCCTATATTTTCGATGTACGCGACTGATAAAACACTTTGGTTAGTTAGATGTATAATTATAATTGAATGGGTATTTAATTATTTTTTACTTTTTCAAATCTTTAGGAGGGGCGGCGTCCGAGAGTCCTTATGGGAGAGCCGCCACTGCTAATAAGCCATCTAAAAAATTTAAAAATTCTGGTAAACTATTTAATGAAAGTGTATACGCCAATGTACTTCAATATTAAATATTACAACTCTGTCGTGTACAATATTGTATTGGGATATTGTTCTAGATATTCATACGAGGTATGTTTAGAGTAAATGGTGGTTCGAATATGATTGAGTTATCATTTATGTCAATCATATTCGTATAATGCGTGCAATTGAAATTTATGATTGGTTTTTTATAAACTCTCAGTTGCATCGGATCTTCCACGTGGTTACGGTAGTGTAAAATGTTTTTTAAAGCAAGGTCGCGTATTTTCTTTTCATCGTCGAACAACATTGCCAATAAAATGTTTTCTGAGTGAGCGTATATTTACAATTTCTTTTAAATTCGAATCCAAATATTGAGTCCAACATATAAATTTATAAAATAATACAATACTGTACACGAGAGAGTTGTAATATTTAATATTGAAGTACATTGGCGTGCGTATACACTTTCATTATATAGTTTGCCAGAATCTTTAACTTTTTAGATGGCTGATCCTTAGATCCTGCTCTCTTTTAGGGTATTATCATTTCTATCTCATATGAAATAATTCTTTCTGAATAGAATCCTCACTTGAGATGTTATTTTTTAGTATTTAAGCAACCAAACAATTTTTTCGAGAGAACGTTGATTGCAAGTAAATATTAAAAAAAGAATTTTGTTTCCAGGACGCAGCAATATCTTGAAGAAGTTGCTGTCCAAACAGCAAAAGACATAGCAACTGGCAAACTCAAAGTGGAACGCAAAAAGCCATTAATGGATCGAATAATCGGCATGGCTCTTAATTATGAATGGATTCGTAATAAAATCTTCGATAGCGCCAGACAAAAAGTTTTAAAAATGTCTGGTGGCCTTTATCCTGCACCTCTAAGAGTAAGCATCCCCCCTCCACCCCCCCCCTGTCTATCTATTTATTATCATTTTGTTTTTGTAGATTTTAGATGTAATTAAAACGGGAGTGGAAAAGGGCAAGACGGCAGGGTATGAAGCAGAGGCCAAAGGATTTGGCGAATTAGCTGTGACGCCACAATCCCTCGGACTGCGTGGGCTGTTCAAGGGTCAAACTGAATGTAAGAAAAATCGATTTGGAAAACCTGAACGCTCTGTTCAGTAAGTTTTTTTTTTCTTATTTCTTTCTTTCTTTCTTATATATATATAGTATATCGACGCTCTAATAAGCAAAGTGTCCAACTCCACTTTTTTTGTATTTTCTGTTGAAAAAGATCATTCTCCTTCTGCCCTGAACTGGGCAAGAGCGTAATTCAAATATTTCAGTTCGAAAAGTGTTTAACAGGGGCTCTAACAATGACATTGAGGCTCTCCTGAACAATAAACAAAAATGGAGTTGGTCACTTTGCTAATTAGAACGTCGATGTGATGCTTAAAAATGAAGTGTAAATTATTTTTTGGTTCACCCTCTCATTTTAATCTCCCACCTAGAAAACAATTTGGCTGCATTTAAAGCGAATTTAGGGGTCGCTCCCAGCATTTAAAGTTTCTAATAATGCATGTTAAAGCCAGGATAATTTGTTTTCTGAAAATTAAATGTTTTTTTTATCCAAATCGTTTAATTAGACCAGATACTGCGTCTTCACATGTGAGATCCCTGGGACAATCTGTAGAGAAAATAAGAGAGATGTGCCTAAATAAAAATAAACTATAAAAGCTAGAAAGGTGTAATTTGGCATGTAGATTGCGTTTATTACGTAGAAGCGATTTTTCTAAATTTCAATGTACCTAACTGCTTTTTTGGTGTTCAATTTTGATTTTACTCTTTCTTAAATAGCTTTTTGTGATTGCAATTTGCTTTCTTCTATAAAAAATTAAATAGATATCTTGAAATTCGGCTCCTAAGGGCCCAAAATTGCTATTTTGTGGAAAAATGCATTTTTTGTAAATTTTTCAATTTCTCTTTAATACGTTTTAAATAAGATTATAAAACTGTGTTTATTAAAGCTTTTGTGGTTTGAAATATTATTATTAGAGGAATTTTTAATCATAGACCACATTTTTGTATTAAATATTTATTAAAAATATAAATACTTTATAACATTTCGACTGCTTATTCTGCAGCCGTTGTCAAGTGCACTGTGCAGTTGCTCCGACTCAAGTGAACCCCATAACGCCTGCAGAATAAGCAGTCGAAATGTTATAAAGTATTTATATTTTTAATAAATATTTAATACAAATACTGCTTTTTGGGCTAAACGCCCCAAATAAATCGGCGAAATCGGCGGGAAACCCGACAATGCCAATTTTTGAATTATATTTTTTTAAAGTTCGGCATATTGGCTCAGCCTTTTTTTTTAAATAATATCAAATTCGAAATGAGCGTCCTCAAAAATCCTTGTGTACTGAATTACAGAGAGATTAAATAACGTTTTCGGGATTTGGAAGCACTGTGCGTCGGGAGTGCTTTGTGCTCCAGGAGGCGTCACATCCAGCTATCTATGTTACATCCATAGGAATTTCTTAAAGAAAGAAGAGGCCAAGGGGCATATTGGGCGATATTGCTCTGCTAGCTATTCTTGAATAAAATGTCTGCAAAAAGTCGACATGAAAACTCCAAGGCTTTTGTGAACATTTGTATTTGATCCGAGTAGAAGAAATTATTTTGCTGAGACGATTTTGGAGCAAATACCCGAGCGATTGCTTTGCAAATGTTTCGATTGCCTCCACGCTCAGCAATCAGGAATATTTGCAAAGCAATCGCTCGGGTATTTTCTCCTTTTACATAGGATTCCCGTTTCTCTTTAGCCGAAAAACTCTTTGATATTTGATGATTTCAGGACGGTGGGCGTCGTGGGTGCTGGGCTGATGGGCGCAGGCATCGCTCACGTGACAGTCGATAAAGGGTTAAAGGTAATCCTTAAGGACACCAACGAAAAGGGTCTCACCAGAGGAATCGGCCAAATTCAAACGGGATTGATTAACGCCGTCAAACGGAAACGATTATCAACGTAAATAAAAAAAAACTTTTTTTTCTTAAATTCTTTCCTTCTTTAAATAAAATAAAATAAAAATTGATTTTTAGTTTGGAACGAGATCGAATTCTATCCAATCTTGATGGGACATTGAAATATGATGGCTTCTCTAAATGCGATCTCATAATTGAAGCTGTCTTTGAAGATCTTAATTTGAAGCATCGCGTGATTAAAGAAATCGAGGCGGTCGTCCCGCCGCACTGCGTCGTCGCCACCAACACGAGCGCTTTGCCAATCACCAAAATCGCGCAAGCGAGTTCGCGTCCCGAGAAGGTGAGCAAAAAGCCATTTGGATACCAAATGGCTTGAATAAAAATAAATAAAAAATTCACGCCATCTGTGAGAAGATAAAAACTACGGAAGACTTGAGGGGGGTCCCCCCTCTTCTTGAGTAAAAAGAACAAAAAAGTTGATTTTTTTCTTCTCTTCTTTTGCTTGCAGGTGATTGGAATGCATTATTTTTCGCCGGTAGACAAAATGCAATTATTAGAGATCATCACGACAGATAAGACGTCCAAGGACACAGCAGCGTCGGCCGTGGACGTTGGCCTGCGTCAAGGCAAAGTCGTCATCACCGTCAAGGACGGCCCGGGCTTTTACACAACGCGAATTCTTGCTGCCATGCAAGGCGAGGCTCTTCGGATCCTCCAAGAAGGCGTCGACCCAAAGAAATTAGATAAATTAAGCAAAACGTTTGGATTCCCCGTTGGAGCCGCGACTCTTTTAGATGAAGTTGGCGTCGACGTTGCAGCGCATATCGCAGCTGATCTCGCCAAAGTGTTCGGAAAACGTTTCGGTGGCGGCGATATTCAAGTGCTTAATGATATGGTCAAAAGTGGCTTCCTGGGTTTGTTCCTTTCTTCTTAAAAAAAATATCAAAGAATGTATTGTCATTTTCATTCTTTGTATTCTTTGCAGGTCGTAAATCAGGACTTGGATGTTATGTGTATGAAAAGGGATCGAAAGATCGAAATGTTAACGAAGATTTAATCGCTTTGCTCAAGAAATACAGTTTAGAGCCGAAAGGCGCTGACTCCGATGAGGATCTCCAATTGAGGATGGTCTCCAGATTCGTCAACGAAGCGATCCTCTGCCTGCAAGAAGGAATTCTAGATAATCCTGTAAGTTGATTGATTGGAGCTGCATCTACCTTTACATCTACATTAGAATCAAAGGAGGCGTTTTTGAGCAAACAAATTCTCCCTTCTTATGATCTATCCGATTTAAATTTAAAATTAAAGACCCAACTGAATTCTAAAGGGAAATAAAAATCACTTCCTGGTATGAGTCACAGGCAAAGTATGCAAAAAATTCTGAATCCGTTTTGAGTCGCAAAAGTTTCTCTGTATATGCGCGAGTGTAAAGAACGTCGCTTTGGCACCAAATAGACTAGAAAAGAATACTAAATACTTGATTAGATCCGGGATGGTCTTTAAAATACACTAATCCTTTTGACGTAGGGTGTGTCCTGGCCCCCCGAGAGGCAGCAAAACAAAAATTGTTTTCTTATTTCCAGTTGGAAGGTGACATCGGCGCCGTTTTCGGACTTGGTTTCCCTCCCTTCTCCGGCGGCCCATTCCGTTGGTTGGATAATTTCGGAGCCAAGAATTTAGTCGCAAAGATGGAGAAATACCAATCGCTCTACGGAGAGCCCTTCCAGCCCTGCGACCTCCTCAAGCAACACGCCAACGACGCCACCAAGAAATTCCATTCATAAACACAAACTAATTCGGAAATTCTTTTTTTTTCTTTTTCTAAAAGAGGGTTTATTTAATTTATTTCTTTTCTTTTTTACAAAGAAAGGTAGGTGCCTTTTTTTTATTGAAAAGTCCTTTTGTAAAAAACAAAATTTATTTTCTAGAAATGTAAAATTATTTTCAATTTACAAATGAATGAATGAATAAAGAAAGGATCAGATCCCCCTCCTCGTCGTCCTCCTCGTCCCCCCCCCCCCCCCTTCTTTCCTTAGAATGAGACATTTCTAAACAAACATAATAATAATAAATAATTGTACAATACATATATATTTTTTGAACTTATTATATATATACTATATTATATTTTATATATAAATAAACTGTTAGTTTTTCATTTAGATTGGTTATAATAACTTTTCTATTTCTTCTTTTTCCTTCCTTTGCAAAACGATTTTGGAACGATATTTTGGACTCCTGGCGATTTATAATAACTGAAACAACAACAACAACAAAAACAAATAAATTCTTATTACGAGTTAATGTTTGCTCTTTCAAACATCTTTTATATATGTGTCTATTAAAGCTTTTGTAGTATCTGTGTATTATTATTATGGGAGTTTTTAATTATAGACCACATTTTGTTATTAATTATTTATTAAAAATATAAATACAGTACAACGTTTCGACTGCTTGTTCTGCAATCGTTTTTACGTACTGGGTGGGCACTTGCTCCGAATCAAGCAGAGTTGGCAAGTTTTAGCCCACCGAGTATAATACAAGGTTTTATACATGGATAAAAACTAGGCTGATGTAAAAACTGTAAAAAACCAACAACCTGAAAAAACAGGTTAAAAGATAAATGAATTTTATTTGAATTTTCTTTCTCGTCCGGGGGGGGGCGGGAGTTCGCGCATGCGCATCGGAGTTTTATATTGATACATCCCCCCATAGTGTTATACAGTTTTATCCGCGATTTTGTATGAAACTACAAAATCATGTATAAAACCCAACTCTGGACTCAAGTGAACTAACCTCTAAGGGCATTTTTTTTTAATATATATACAACTACATCAGCGCCATCTACATTCATTTCTATGAAGTTAGATAGATGGCGCTCAAGTTTGTATCTAACTTCATAAGAATGACTGTAGATGGCGCTGACGTTATTTAATATAAAAAGGACTCAACGACCCCTTAGAGGCTAGTTCATTTGAGTCGAAGCAAATGAAAACGACTGCAGAACAAGCAGTCGAAACGTTGTACAGTATTTATATTTTTAATAAATAATTAATAACAAAATGTTGTCTATAATTATAAACTCCCATAATATGTAATTTTTATACATGTTTGTTTATGTCGTTATTTTTGTTATTTACACGTATCGTAAAGAATACTCACACGTCAGGCGGATGAGGAGTTAAATTAGGAAAAGTTCGTAAATTCTTCAAATCATAGGAAGTTTTTAATAATAGAAATTCATTAAACTTCTTTTGTATATCACGACAAAGCCGAGAACGTTCCATTATGTCATGAAGTCTGAAAATAAAAAGAGATAAGAAATTAAAATGAAAAGAAAGCAGTTGACGTTGTTGTTGTTGTTGTTGTTGTTACTTTTTCTTTGCTTTCTCCTTGTCCTTCTCTTCTTTTTCAATGTCCCTCATCAATTGCTGTTCATTCAATTGGACATTCAATTCATTGATTTTTTTATCTAAAATTTCATTTTCTTTCGCTTTGATTTTTATTAATTTCTTAATTTTCTCCAATTTTTTATCTTCCCCCGCCAATATTTTACTATACATCTGTTAATAGGACAAAAGAGCAATTCAATTGTTTCAGATTCAGGTAAATACAATTGCATACTCGACCTTCTCATAGGATTCTTTCAATTTCTCAAAGGCACCGATTCCGTAATCTTTTTCTATTCCTCTTGCTTTAAGTATTAACGCTGTTCGCATTTCTCTTGTTAACTAGAAATGAAAACAAATTCTTTATAGACTGATGATGAATCAAAAAAAGATATCGGGATGTACTTTAAAAGTTTCCAGATAGCGCAAATCTTCCTTTAAATTTTCAATTTCCATATCTAATAATTTCTCTTGATATTCAACCATGACAATCTTGCGTTGGAATTTTGCTGTTTTCTTCATCGCTTCAATTTTGGAATTTCCTGCTGCCTACAAAAAGAAAAAGAAAAGGCAACGCTGACGTCATTAAAGAGAAAGAAGAATGCCCCGCACCACTTACAATAATTTCTTTATTAATCTTGACGATATCCGATCTGGCAACCAAAACGCAATCATCGAAATCGTCCATTTTCCCTTTGGGCTCAACTTCTACTTGTCCATTAGGCAGAACCAATTGAATCTAAAAACAAAACAAACATGTTTCACTATTCGCAAGTGAATGCGGGCAGGCGGGCGGGCAGGCAGCAACTCGCCTGTTTATTGTGGCATAAAATCAAACGTTTCTCCCTGACAAGGGCCAATTGCTTCTCGAGGGACTTCCTTTTCGTCTTCTGCTCTTGGATCACCCTCTCGTGGGCTGTGAATGCATTCTCCGCCTCGACTATTCCTAATTTCGTGTATTTTATCTACAAATAATCGTAATTAATTATGAGTTGCTGAGAGCATCTTTTTTTAATAGATTAGAGAAGGGTTTACCCGAATTTCAAGTTCCATCCGAAGGCGTCGATGCTTGCAGAGGTTGGTCCATTGCTCGATCGAGACTTGGTTCGGGACCCATTGAGGGTTGTCCATGTGCTCTATACTCTGGAGCACTTCGTATTGCTCGTCGGTCAGATACGAAGGGTATCCTTTCGTGTGGATCGACGGGAGGAGGCGATTCAATTCCCTCAATTGGAGGGCGTGATCGAGTAACTTGGCTGGCATTTTAGGGCGACGTCTAGACGAACGAACGAACGAAACGCTGGTGATGCATCAGAGGATTCCTTTCTTTTCTTTTTCTTTCTCTTACTTACCTATAAAATCTTGCGAGGTGTTCTCTAACGTAAGGCGAAGCTCCATGGAATTCTTTTTTGAAATTTTTGTTCAAAATTTGCTCTTTGGCGACGAGCGTGTCGATGAGGTGATGCTGGTCGTTCAGCGCCTTCTTCAAAAGCGCCGATTCAATATTCAAATCTTCAATTCTTTTATTTGCCGCTTCAATATTTTTTCTAAAATTCAAACGCGAAATTTAATACAATTTTGTTTTTGTGAAATTTCAATAAATAAACAAATACAAAATTTTATTCTCCTCTTCGTTCATTTCCATCCGTTTCAGGCATTCAGCTCGAAGTCGGTGAAATTTAAATCTCTCTTGGCTTATAGCGGATTCGATATCCAACTTCAAATCGTAGAGACTCGTCAATTTCTCATCAAATCTTTCAGCGCTTTCCTAAAAATGAATTAATTGCAAAGGAATTAGCATTTATAGCATGGGGTAGAGGAGCCAACACCTTTCGTTAATTTAAAACTAGTAAAACACCTTCTGGAATTGCCAATTTCGTAGTCGGTACTCAAGGGCATTTAGTGCATTTCGACTCAGGCTATTTAATGCGCGCGAATCGAAGTGAGGTAATATACCGTAAATGCATTGAATAGAGAATTTGTTTAGCTTTAACTTCATGTGAGAGTTTCATTTAAAGAGAGGAAGCATCCGAGTTAGTCCAGTAGCTCTGAATGGATGGCTCTAGGGGTATTAGTCCGAAAACGGATCTTTTGGGTCGGCTGACGTGCAGGAACGGTCAGACAGACGCCTTTAAAGAGAAGGCCGGCCGTCTCAGGGGCAGAAATCCCCGATTTCTCGGCTATATTTATTACACCGCTCAACATGATTTTTGAGTCTAGCTTCTGCATATGAAATTTTTGTTTCTCCTAAGCTAAAATAAAGGGAAAAATAATCTTTTTGACCAAAGTTCTCAAGGACCATGTGCTAACTTGGGGGGGGGGGGGTTGCACAACCCTCAAAATTTTATGTCTTTTTTCAGTTTGTATTTTGTTTTATATTTCGTAAACTAAGCATATTTTGTGAACCAGAGTACAATACAAAGTTGTAGAGCATTAAATTTGCTAAAACGAATATGTAGACTCAATATTAACCGAGATGCGGCCGTTCAAAGTTAGACCAAGTTTCTCGAAATGTAAAAAAATAGAAATTTCGCTCGGTGTATCTCGGTTAATATTGAGTTTAGAAATTTGATTTATCAACCAAATTTTAGCAAATTTAATGCTCTACAACTTTCTAATATGCACAAAATATGTTTAGTTTACGAGATATAAGCGAAAAACTCTAATAAAAAATACATAAATTTTGAGATTTTTTTTTATTTTGTCCAACCTCTTGTACTCTAGCAAACTTTAAAAGTTAAAAATAGAAATTTAAGTGTTTTTCGGTGACTAGAATCAGAATTCCAGCATTAGAAGAGAAACAAAAAAAAAAAAAAATAGTTGACCTGTGTTGTTAATTGTATGGCTGTAGAGTAGATGTTGAAGATAGGAAAAAAAAAACAAGAAGAAAATGCAGCCAATGTAGTTTCTTTATTGGGATTCAGCCCACGGCTAACGTTTCGGTTCCATCATCAGAGCTGTGTCAAAAAGGCATATATAAACGGGAGGGCTTCATGTGCAATAAAAGCGACTTGACCCTCTCACATAAGACGAGAAGGGGATCTCAATTTCAAACAATAATAGCATTTTGTTATTAAAAGTGCCCAAGATTCATTCCTGCACATGCCCTTTTTGGTACAGCCCCCCTGATGATGGAACCGAAACGTTAGTCGTGGGCGGTGAATCTCAATAAAGAAACCACATTCAGTAAGAGATGCATTTTCTTCTTCTTGTTTTTTTTTCCTCTCTTCAACATATTATGATTATTAATTATTCTTTGCGCCTAATTATAGATACCCAGAGTTCTTGTTGAATATTTTTCATTTCCGTTTCGCACATCTTTCGGTATTTCTCTCGATCGAGCATCAAGAGCGCCACTTGCTCCTCGTAGGCTCTTATACGTTTCAAATCATCGATTGAATAATCTTCAGGCTTTTTCTCTATCTAAAAAAAATCAAATCCAATCAAAAAGAAAGCAAGGAATAAAAAAAGGCATTTATGCATACCATACACTTGGGTTGAGGGATATCTCTTTTAATTTCATCCTCCCATCTGACCTCTAGAACGCCATCCATCATCACCATCAGAGCTCTCTCTCGGAAGTCATCGGCCAAGAGCGCTAATCGCCTCGCCTCCTCCTCAGCCGCTTGCTGGTCTAAAATCGCCTGCTGACTCGGACTTATATAGGGCTTTAGCGGAAGCATTTCATATTCCTGGAGCTGGACCATCAATTCCGTGTCCTCTTCCTGGGTCCACTCTAAATCGACGATTTTATTCGGGTCGAGAGGCACGTGATTCGTGTCGTTTATTAATTGCGACATCAAATTGATCTCCTCCATTAGGAAACGCATCCGTTCGTTTCTTTCTTTTATTTTCTGGATCTCCTTCTCTTTTAGATCCCAGACCGTTTGGAATTGAGAATTGAAATAAAGACGAAGATCTCGGATCAACATCTAATTTAAAAAGAAAGGAAGATAAAAAAAAATAAAAAGAAAAGAAAGGAGAGAGGACCCAGACCTTTGAGAGGATCCAATCTTTGTACATCATCCCTTCAGTGACCATCTCGAATTGATTGTAATGGTAGGGACTCCGCTTCACATACAAATAGGCAACGGACCCCGAATATTTGTCATCAAATTCTTCATAATTCATTTCTTCATAGCAATCAGAAATTTCTGCGTAATCCGCTTCCTAGAAGAAAATCAAAACTCAAATAAATTCCAAGTCTATTTTACTTTGTTTAGGCAATTTAAATTTTATAAAATTTTGCGCGCTTTTGGAAATATCAAAATCGGAGATGTTCTAACAATTTGTAGTCGTGTTGTTGTCGTTTGTTACGTCCCCCCCCCCCCTTGGAACCAAGCAGGGAGGGCGGCACTCAGTATTATATGTATATCCATTTTGCTTTGTCTCCTAAACATTCCAACGACTCAGGATCTTCGAGTTTCGACACGTTGAGGGGCAGCCGCTCGACCCGGAGGGTGCGAAAACACAACAGACTCAGTGCTAGCCAAACACATACTCTCTTGAATCCGCTCCTTCCCTTCGAGTCTCTTCGGTATCGAGAAAATAATACAAAATTTTCCGGTTGAATAAAATAAACATTAAATATCATGTTATTGAAAATCATAATTAACCGAAATGGCATCAAAACAAGGAAATCGACAATTGAGAGGGGCAAAAGGGCAAATTGATTTAAACATGTGATGCAGAGTGCATCAAAGTTATTGAAGAAAATTCAAATTTGTTTTGTAAAGTTAATCAAATAAAATGGGGAATATTCCCGTTGGGGAAACCCGGCAGACGAAATGACATTTGACAACTCCTCGGGACTCAACGCAGGGTTTTCAAGAAGCCTTAATTAAAAAAGAGAAGGAATAAAAATAAAAATAAAACTAAACCTCGTCAAATTCGGATTCAGTTGCTCCTTCCTGGTCCGTATCGGATTTATTCAAAAGGCTCTTCCTCTCTAATAAACTCCTTCTCTCTCCTTGGAGGCTCCTCTTTTCCAAGAGACTCCTCCTCTCTTGAGTGCTTCGCCGATCCATTCCGCTCCGCTTCTCGAGGAGACTTCGCCTCTCCGCTGTACTTCGCCTCTCCGATGCCACGTCTTGGCTGTCCAATTTCGAGTCTTTCGCTTCAATCTCTCGCGGGATGTCGGGGTCAGAGAGATCCTCAGTAAGGATTCGTTCTCGAATTATGAGCGTCGTGTCTCTCTTTTCTCGCTTCTCTTCGGGCTCGGGAACTTCGGCTGCTCCGCCCGCGGCTTCGCCTCCAACTTCTTCTTTCTTTTCCTCTTCAGGCCTAGAAAAAAAGACGATTTTTGCTCGCTCTCTTCCTTCCTTACGCCTTTTTGCTGCTTGCTTACATCTCTTCTTCAGAGACCCAAGGGAAAAAGAAATTGTCGTAGATCTCGTCAGCCATTTTCTCCAATTTGCTTTGAAAGATGACATTTCGATATTTGGTTTTAAATTCAGGATCCATAAACGGCAAAGAGAAGCTATAAACTTTTATCGAATGGTTGATCCCCTAAAACAAAAAGGAAAAATTAAGATTCCCCATGGAGGCGATTTTAGGGGAATTTTCGTTTGCAACTTTAATAGTTCTTGAATGGATTTCCATTTGATCCCAGGTGGCAGCCAAAATTTCCTCCCTCAATTTGTTGTTCTTTTCGATTTCGTCTTGGACGTTGGTCTCCATCTCTTCGAGTTTCTCGGCCAGCTGCTGCTCCATCTGCTGTTGCCGCTCGACGTCCAAATCGAACACCTCCAAGGGCAATTTCGCCTCCTCGTCCTCTTCTGCCATATTCTCTTCTAGCAATTGGACCGCCTACCAATTAGAGTCTATCAATTAGAGCCAAAAGAATTATCTCCTCTCGTTCTTCTCTTCCTTACCCTTGATTGAATCTTTCTGAATCCATCCAAAACTCTTTTTCTGACAAGAGCGTTAGCAATTTTATCCTGCATGATTTTCAACTCTTCTTGAATTTTCTCCCAGGATTTCATTTTTAAATTAATTTTCTCTGAAGCCGGAGGCCTGAAATTGATCATGATGTCCTCCGAGTCGTCATCGTCCTCGTCGTCCATGAAAGGAATCGAAGGGAAACTAAAAAGGGAAATTAAAACAAATTAAAGAAAAAACATTTTCAGCAAGCGTTCCTTGGGACAAATTTTTATATACAGGGTGTTCCAAAAAGAATTTGACTATCTATAACTTTATTTAGAAATCGATTTGCGATATTCTCACAAATGTTCTAATGGCTGGCTGTCACCCGTAGCAAGAACGATGGGTCGAGGAGGCGGGACTCCCAAACAGACACTAGTGCCGTCGTAATGCGAGTTCCCTCGACCGCCTTGGGACTTCTTTGTCAAGGATCAACTCTTTGTTCCCCTTTGAAGATTTCAAGACTCGCATCCCTACGGCACTTGCACCGATATGTTGAAGAGTGTTTGGGAGGAATTCGAGTCGCCAGCCATGCAATACAAGAACGTGTGTGAGAATATTACAAATCGAGAATAAACTTTGCATTTTTGACCCATTTTTCTAAACAATCAAAATGAGTGCATTCTTTCTGGGAACATCCTGAATATAGAAAGAAATTATATATATATATATTGCTTAAGTACGGTATATCAACTTTGGGGCCGGGAAGAAAATGCATACAATTTGATATTTATTAATTCAAATAGACCTAGCTGACAAAAGATAGGACTCGGACACGGATCTGCCGATTTGTACTCAATACTGGACCAGAGCAGGGCTATTTGAATTAATAAATGTTCAAGTGTTAAATAGATATTTTATTTAAATATAATTATTAATAGTTAACTTCTTTAGTGAAATGGCGGGGAGGGAAGGGGAGGTAGCAGATGCCCCCCCCTCCCCCTTTCGCCAATTGAGTGTTGAGTTGGATCAGAGAGAGGAAATAGAGACAGAATTTCCTACTTGGTTTTTGCACAGACGAGAGTTCCATCGATTCCTAGAGCGACAATATGAGAGCCATTAATGTCGACGATGCAATCCTGGACTCCCTGTTGCATCCGATGATGGGTTGTGACTTGCCCGACTTCTCTTAATCCCGGCAGAGTGCGAACGATCACATTCCTGTAAGAACAACGATTTTAATTTTATTTTTTTTCGATGCCATTTCATCCTTCGTACCCATCAATTGACCAGCTGAGGAACATGTTTTTGTTCATCCCCTCGACACGAAAATGACAGAAACGCAATCCATGTCCCGTTTCACGTTTATCAACTATAAAGGTGCGACTATCCTAGAATAAAAAGAACAATTAGAGTTGGGGGAAGGGGGGGGGGAATAAAGAGTTTGCTTTTTCTTTACCCTCGAGTCGAGGACGTTGATGTAATAACTCTTATGGGGGATCCCGAGGAAGCAGGTGGTCCTTGGGAAGAGGTCCATAGAGATATATGTGTCGGGGAAGACGATTGTCCTCAAATGGCTCATCTGGAGGACACCTTCACTCCATTGGAGGATGTCCAATTGTTTGCCCGCTTCGCAGCACTCTTCGTGTTTTTTCAAAACATAAACCTTGAAACAAATGCAAATAACCAATTATTTGTGAGCTTTTGAAATTCCTGGGCGCTGATTCCAGAAATGCAAAGTGAGACATTCAGCGCTATCTACCCTTCTACCCAAAAGAGCTCCAACTTCCAAGCAAAACGCCTCACATCTTCAACACAAAATTTTCTTATATTTCCACGAATAGGCCTAAATGATTTTTGCAAAGTTAAAGAACTACAGAATACCGTAAATAGATGTTTTTTTTTTCATTCAGGGATGGATAAAAAAATCAGGGTTGTTCGGTTAAAAGCATTGGTTTTGATTTGATTTCAAGAGTTTTAATATACTATTAGTAATTAATTAATTATATTCACTTGTCAGGCCTCACATAGAGTATGTTCCCCTGGCGTGGAGCCCGATTTCAGCTTTACAGGTTGACGCTTAACAAGTGAGAAAATTCCTGAGATATCTATACTTTAGGGCTACTGGTCACCATTGGTGACCATTGTACTGTATTAGATACACCGACTTGCTTGGGTTGTTCAAGGTTGTTTGAGGAGTCTCTCTGACAGGAGGAATCTTTCGGTAACCTGGGCAAGTAGTTGCTTGATGGACGCTGGGACTGCAGCCAGTTACTCGCTAAAATTGGTTTTAGGGTCCCGGCGTTCAACTCCTCTACCAGGGTAAATCAAGAAAGCAAATCTTAGAGAGATCACCAATATTTAAGATAATTGGCGAGAGAACCTATGAACCTTCGCTTAAACTCGCTTTGTATAAAATAAAGAATAAATATCGAGACATAAAAAAATCTGGTGTGGCCGGCAGCACAACACACAACATTCATTAATTGAAAGTTGTGTTCTGCTTTTCATACCAGATTTTTTTGAGTCGGGATATATTTTGTTTTACAAGATTAAGAAAAAGTACATCAGTAAAGTACTAATACTCTCTCTAATTGATTTTATTGTGCCTTGGTCAAAATCTATTAGTGTTTTTTTTTTAACAACTCTGGAAAAAATTCTATTAGGGGTGTCTAAAGTTGAAATTCGATTTTTCTAAACTTTTGCACCACTAAACCACCTCTGATTGGACTGAAACTTTGTATTTCTATTTATTTCAACTATTTGCAAATAACCCCTTAAAAAAATCTAGAAAATTCAAAATAAGAGCACATTATTTTAATTTTTCTCTACATCTCTAAACTGATGATATTTTTTTGGAATTAACGCTAACTACCCAGGACCAAAATCACTGCGGGCCAAAGAAGTCAAAACAAACCAAAGAATCCCTCCCTATTAGAGAGATTTCTCCAATCCTCTTTTCTATTTCTATTTCTATTCCTACTTACCAAAAGGATTGATGGTTTTGGTTCGAGCCAAAAGGAACTCATGAGATAGTGCAATCTGTTATAAAATCCAATAACCTCCGGCCTCATAATTGTGTCAAGCTTCAAAAAAAAAAAGAGAAATTAAATATCCATCTTTTTCTTCTATTTATAAACGAAGCCAACGAACCTTAATAATAAATATTTTGGCGTTTAATAAGCACACAGCCACAAAGACGTTGCATTTGCTTGTGAATTTCCCCGTAGAGATGGGCCCCTCGCTGATATTGATTGTCGCTATCATTTGAAATGGATCCGTTAGATTGATCTGGAAAAAAGAAAAAGAAAGAAAAGAGAGTCCCTCCCTCCCCTTCGTCTTAGTAAATGCATTTTTATACTTTATAAAAATTGACTCTTCCCTCTTGGAGGCATGTGGCAACGTAAGAATGCTTCGGGCAGGAAACAACGTCCAGGCAATTATCCAAGTCTCGGAGGCCTTCCTGCAATTTCAACAAAATTAATTTCAGATCAATTCATTTGTTTTACACCAGAAAGAAGCCCTCTGCATATGTTCTAAGTAATAATGAATAATTTCAGAAGCCATTGCCATTGCGACCAACATCAGTTAACTTTTCTGTCCTTTCGTTTTGTGTCAGTTAGAGGGAAAAGCAACAAAATAATTGTAATTGCTTTTAAAACCTCCAATAAAATAAAGACGTGAAGGATAAGATTTAGATTTTGTTATTAATAAAAGAATTTGATTTTCGGTTTTACTGTAAAAATTACAACTTTTCAGCCACTCTGTGGCAAAAATATATAAATACTGTACAACGTTTCGACTGCTTATTCTGCAACCGTTCTCAAGTACTGTGCACTTGCTCCGATTCAAGTGAACTGTCATGAATCATTTGAGTCGGAGCAACTGCACAGTACTTGATAACGGTTGCAGTCGAAACGTTGTACAGTATTTATATATTTTTAATAAATAATTAATAACAAAAATGTTGTCTATAATTAAAAATTGATTGTAATAAGTCATAAGCGAACAAGTTACTCTTAATACATACAGCCCAATTAAAAATTGTATAACTTACAATGATAATTAAATATAATACTGTCAACCTTGTATTCTAACAATTAATCGTCCTGAGGAAGGTCGTGACTTGCGACCGAAACGTCGACGATTAATTAATTAAATAAGTTTTTTATTTAATTTCCTTGGCTGCAAAGTCTCCTATACCCAATTAAAAATTCTCCTAATAATAATAATTCAAACCATCCGTGATAAATATAACAGGTACAATTACAAATGTTGTTACATCTGTGACAATCTCATCTGAATTTGTCTGCTGAATCTGAATGTCACAGATGTATATAATAACCTTTGTAATCTTAGCTGAATTGTCTTGATACATAGGTAAGAGAGAGTTAAAAAGATTTTATTTTACTTTTCAGATCAAATCAATAGCCATGAAATTAAATAAAGCAAAGAAAGAAGATTCCTTCGCTCACTCACTCACATTGATAACATTTCCCGATTTCTTTTCAATGACCATCAATCGTTTGTTCTCTGTGAACACCATGAGATGTTCTTGCAAAGGCTCCACCCAAAGGACTTTGACGAAGGCGAATCCGTAGGATCTCAATGGCTGGAACCAGGGCGTATCCTCGTCGGAGAGTGGAGGACTCATCATAACAATCTCCGCCTGCAATTGGCCATTTAATACGAGAGAAGAGAGATTAAAAGGCAAGAGAGTTAATATTTATTTACTCGTTCATTAACGCCGTAGAGCTCTTCATTTTTTGTAAGCCATAAAAGGAAATTCAATTTGTTTTTCAAAGTCGATTCCCATTTGATTACCCATTTATCATTCTCAAATTGAAATAACTGCAAAAGATACAAAAATTTTAATATTCTTTTTTATTTTTCTTTGGCTTGCATTTCTATTTACCCTTCCAGATTGTTCTGGACCGAAAATATAAAACGAATCGCATTTATATGGCGCGATAATGCAAGTGGAGATTTGAGTCTCTTGAGCCTTGACAGGATTCTCGTAGAGCAGATCGAATTTCTTGTCAGCCGCTAGCCGATAGAAATCGCCGTTGATGCTTGTCACGTAGAGTGTCACGTTCGACCAGACAACGTCACTCACGCGGATCTTCTTCTCGGGATCATCTAATCTTATCAGCCAATATTGGGCGTTGCAAATCTTCCCTATCAAATACAATTCCCAAATGATGACTTTCTTTTTCAAATGTGAGAAAATCGCCCAAGTCAAGATTCCTATATACGTCATATTCATTGGCACTCTGAAAATAAACAAGTTATTTATCTAGCGAGTTTTCTACGATCAGCCCAACGCGAAAGCGTGACCGTGGAGGTCCCTCCTGGGCGCACTTTTGTCCATTCATAAACACAAACTCATCTCTCAATATATTGACTTGAATGATTACCTAATTTGCATTATAGGCCAAACTAGATGAGTGGCGTTGGCGTAAATCAATTCTCCAGTTTTCCAGTTCCAAACTGTGAGTTTAAATTGAGGAACTCCAGCCTGGGCGATGAGGAATTCCCAGCCGAGAAAAGCCACATCTAAATACTCAAACGTTTCAACTTCTTTATCTGAAAAATAAAATAAATAAAAAGAATTGTCAGAAACATGCAAAAACTTTTACTCTTTTAGTAGGATTTAAAAGTGGAAACCAATAGAGATTTATGAATAAGTTATTTTATTTTAATTATTCTTTTTGCGATTGATTTTGTCAGCATGGTATATTTTTTATAAAAACAAGCGTGTTAATGTTTCGTGAGAGTCTTATAAATAGTAAGTTTTTCAGGGAAAATTCACCATCTCTTTATTAGTCTAAAATAGGTGACGAAAAGCCAATTTGATCGAGATATATGTAAAAATAATGAAAATTTTGAAGAAATATGAGGACTGCCTTAACCATTAAAAAGTTTTTTGGGTTTTTTCTTTCTTCATTGTAATTTAGATGCCAAAAATCTTGTACAGATTCTGATTGAAATAAGTAAAGAAATTAATTAAATAGAGTTGAAAAAATAATAATTAATAATATTAATGACCATTGTTTGTTTTTTTTAATAATGAACGATAAAGGAGCTAACTTCAGATGATAACTAAAAAAAAAAAGTAAAAAAACAAAGAATAATTTTTTTTTTTACAAATATAATATTTATTTTTTCAACTCTCTTTCATTAATTTCTTTAGTTATCTCAATCAGAATAGATCAGCCTCAAGGTTTTTGTCATCTAAATTACAATGGAGAAAGAAAAAAAGACAAAAAAGGAAGTAATTTTTTAATGGTTAATGTGGTCCTCGTATTTCTTCAAAATTTTCGTTATTTTTACAAATATCTCTAAGAAATTGGCTTTCCGCCACCTTTTTTAAGAGTAAAAGGGAAAGGAGGGTGAATTTTCTCTGAAAAACTTGCCAATATTTATGAAATCGTAGTTACCGAATTCTTCACAGCCCAAAATTAAATATATATCATTTATTTTCTGTACCATTGATATCCTGAAGAATCTTAAAGGTCGGATAATCGAGAACGACAATATTGGGGTCGTGCCTCTTTTCAATGAAGGCCCAAACGGGCAAATTGGGATGCCCAGCGAGGCATTCAACTCCATCGCCACGCACAAAAGAATTGGCTTCGTAGATCCTTTCAACACCGGCGGAGCCTAATTCTAAAAAATTAATAAAACATCCGGCCCAAGTGGCTAGAACACCCTCTTGGTATCCAATATAGGCCAACTTTTTTAATGTTGGATAACGGCACCATCTAGGAGGAGGAAACAAACAAAATAACATGTAATAAAATTAAAAGAAAAGGAGAATAATACGAGTACTAACAGAGTTTCAGAAATATTTCCACTTTCCTCATCTTCTTCATCTTCCTCATCAGAGACAAAGGTAAGCTGATCGTCATCGTCCATGATTGGTTGTTTGTTTATTGCCTGCCCGTTGCCCTGGCAACACGTCGCTCGCTCGCCTCCTATTGATTCAAGAAGATTTTGCGGAAAGAAAAAGAATTTAGTTATAAATAAAATGTCTTTAAAAAAAAAAAAAAACAAGAAAATTTCTTTTGATTTAGTTAAATCGATGATTCCCAATCGGGGTGATTCCGTCCCCTATACCTTGGGGCATTGGAGACCTCAGCAGGGACAACAAAATTTTGAAAAAAGTTGTAATTTTCTTTATATATAATAGCGGAGTGACCGTCTGTCTGTCGCGCTCTCTTTGACCAATTTCCCGTTGGAATTTTGATACGAAGCCCTCGAGCTTGGTGTAGTTGGTAGCGCGTCTGCCTTCTATGTCGCGGGTTCGGATCCCAGGCAGTCCGTTGCTTTTATTTGGATACCAAATGGCTTAAATAAGAATGCCTGGACCCCCAATAGATATTATAAATAATAACGGTTATCGTATAAAGTCTTAAATGGCTTAAATTGCCGAAAAGACTGTGTGCATGTGTGTGAATGTTAAAAAAATAATAATAATTAAGAAAAGGCGAGAATCCGCTGCAGGTGGGCCCGAGCCAGCTGCATGGGGGTCCAGGAGGGTAAAGCTTCCCAGACCAGGGGCCCAAAAAAAAAAAACTTTGAAAATTTTATATACAGATAAAAGAGAAAATTTCAGAGAATATAGAACGATGATCCTTTTTACTTTCATTTGATTGGTTGAACGGATGGTTAGATTAAAGAAAAAAATATATTCTTAATTATTCAATTTTAGTTGCATGTGAATATTCTCTAGGAAATTCTAAACTCATTACAAAAGATCCGATGCGAATTGGATGCGCCGTTTCCGAGTTATAGACATTTGATTTATCAAGATTTTTATTCATTTCCAATGTTATTTATTTCGGGCTCTTAAATTGACCAAAGGAGGGGGAGGGCGGCGAGTTGCAGGCTCCCCCTCCCCTCCGCTCTGATTGTCGCCAGGCGCCCTCCCCTCGATTCTAAGAAATATTATTTCTCTTTTTAAAAATAATAATTTAATAGCTTTTAAGTTAAATTTTTTTTTTTTTGGACATTTGGAAGAATTATAAAAATTGAACGAGAAAAAAAGGAATTAATTAAGCTGTTAGAGAATATTGCCAAATAAATGATAGTTAAATATTTAGTTAGATGTAAAATCTTTCATCCCATGGTCGTTATATTTATTTGAACACAAGCGATATTTCCATCTTGTAGGAGTAGTTAAATATCAAAGTGTAAAATTTAATTTAGATGAAATGATTCAATTTTCACAAAATATTACTGATGTACTTTTTAAAAGGGCATCTATAATTGATTTTTAAATTAAAAAAAAAAATCGTTGAAGCGAATTTTAAGAAATTCGAAAAAAAAACTGAAAAACTACATCAGTAAAGTACTTTTTGGCTGATTTTGATTAAAAGCTTATTTCCACGCCTCAGGGGGTGTCTAACTTAAATATAACATTTCACCCTCCTAGCTCAAAATCTCTATGGGGATTGAAGAGAAAATATTTTGAAATTTTATTTTTTTTTTCAAAGGATTGAATTTTTTATAGATAAATATGCATTCTTTTATTCTTATAGTTAAAAAAAAGTTTCGAATAAAATTTTCTAAAAGCATAAAAAGATGAAATCAATCAATTTGGCAATAATTTCAAATGCTGGGAGAGCATCGATTTGTTTTTTCTAATTCGATCTGCGCCCAGAGTGCAGCCAGGGAGCCTCGCTTCACTCTCGTCTAGGCTTTTCTTCACGCGCAGATTCGCTTTTCAAAAACTCGCTATATCTCTCTTATTTGTCGTTGGATTTGTGGAAAAATGCAAAACTGGTCTTTTCAATCAATTATAAAGCTATAGACATTTTTTTATTTAACTACGCCCACATAAAATGGGGCTTTATTTATTGCCTTTTACATCTTCAAATTTTAACTGCCTCTTTCATTTTCTAATTTATAGTTTTTTAATTAAATAAACACAGTTAGGTCTTGATATTGATTAAACAACTTAGTATATAAAATATTCAAGCAAAAACAATGAAATTTTAGTCTCAAAACGTTCTGAATGCTATATTTTGTATCAGATTTATTGAAAATTTATTTTGACAGCTGATTATTGCTTTGAAAAAAAGAAAAATACGAATTTTGAACAGACATGTGAATTTAATTTTTTTTTTTTTTGATATAATGAAAAATAAATTAAAAGTAAAATAAAAATTTATATAAAAAATTATTCTAAATTATTTTTTAAAGTTAGAATAATTTATTTTAAACAATTTTTTTTTTTTTTTTGATTTTTTATGATTAATTGTCAAAGAGTTTGTCGTCCATTTGACAGCTTCTCTGACCTGTCAATTTTTTTGGCGCCCTCGACCCTCGACTCACATGTTTACCGCCTAAATTCAGCTGCCATCACATTTATTAAGGTAAATTACATTAATTCTTTTGGTAATTAATCAATTCCGCATGATTTTATTATTTAATATTTATTTCTAACAAATTAAATCATTTTATTTCAGTGTGAGTTGAGAAAATTAGTTGCCCTGGGTTTAACCTTTCATCTCATCTTTCTCATTTATTTATTTTATATATCCTTGATTGTATTTTATTAATTATTTTAATTTCTCTAATTATTTTCTTAAATGTGAGGAAATTATTTTAATCAAAATCAGTCTGACAGATCATACAATTTTAATATAACGCATTTCCCACTTGAATTTTAATTAACATTAACTGGGATATAAATTGATAGCATGTTTTATTAATTCATAGAAAGTTTTATTTGATGCACTTGTAATTCAAAATATTTTTTTCTTTTTATTTAACAGTAGGCCTAAATACAAAAAATAGTTTTGATTTCATTTTGGCTTCTCATCATTAATAATATTCATCTTTTTCCCCTTTTAAGCTTCTTTTTAAAATTATTAAACGAATATTTAAAATTCTGACATCCTTATGTATATATATTTTTTAGAAAAAATCAATTTTTATATTTAAAATAGATGATTTTCTAATTTGAAAGATAAGAGGTGAGAATCGATTTATCAAAATCATTTATGAATTTATATTTCCATTTATATATATTGGATCCCACTGATTCTCATTATTAATAAATAAAATATTTTTTCTCTTTTATTTTATTATTTGTTCAACTTTTGGTCTCTAAACGTGTGATTTTCAAGTACAATTTAGTTACAGACACTTATTATTTGCATTGAAGAGAATTAAACCAGGATTTTTGACTCAAAGTTTAACAAATAAAATATAATAGAAGCAATTTTTATAATGACAAATGTCTCTGTAGTCCAAAATATATATGAAAATTGACAAGGTGATCTAATTAAAAGATGGATTCATTCCTCCCGTATATATATATATATATAATTTATTTTTATTTTTATATTTATACAACTACAAGTAATTTATTTTTAATTGATTTTGATAAATTCATTTTCTTACCTTTCATCTTTTATTTATTCTTTTTAATCATCTCTTACATTTACAGTCGATATTTTTTAATAAAAAAAAAAAAAAAAATTAATGTGAATTCTAAAAATGTTGAAAGATCCCAAAATGAAGTAAAAACTATTTGGAAATTTATGTTTTGGATTTAATATCAAATAAGAGAGAATGTGGGTGGGAATAAGGGACTAGAATTAATATTTAATTAAACGTTAAATAATACAAGATACAATATATTAACTCAAACACAAAAAAAACACACACACACACACACACACATTGAGATCTCAAATCAATATTTTCGAGTTTAGACTTTCACAGTTGTTATGAATAATAAAAGAATTTGATTTTCGCTTTAATTGTCGTTTACTTGTAATAGTTACAACGTTTCGGCTTCTCATTCTGTGGGCTTCTTCAGGTACAATTCAGCTATGATTACAAAGGTTGTTACATCTGTGACATCACAATCATTTTTGGAAAATGGGATCAAAGTAAATTTAAAGATTTTCAGAATTTAATTTATTTTTAGGGCAACGAATAGATACTTAAATTTTTTTTTTAAATTTCAAAGGATATATCGACGCTCTCAGTAGCAGTGTCCAACTCTACTTTTTTTGTATTTTCTCTTGATAACTATCCTTCTCCTTATGCCCTGAACTGGGATGTTTTTTGTCTCTCCTGAAAAATAAACAAAAATGGAGTTAGAACGTCGATATATCTAAATAATTCCAGAATGCTCTGACCCGTATGGCACTCTCTGTTTGACCGACTTCCCTTTGAATGAAATTTTTTTTGCACCCTTTTAGAGGACATTATGGACAGACACCCCAGGAAAATCCCCAAATTGGGAGGCTAAAAATATTTTTGAAAAATCGAGGATTTTCCTACTGGAAAGCATTGGGTTTAGAGCTTTTTGTCCCCAATTATGCCAAATATTTACTATGTCTGTGTCTGAATTTCAACCATTATAAAAGTTTCGGTGTCCATTCCTCGCCCTTTTCCTCAATCGTGGATGTTATTTATATGCATCTTATATCAGAGGCGGAAGAAATTTTCGGTGGCGGCGGGAGGGCGGGGAGGACGAACACATATTTTTAAAGATCTCCCTCCTCCCAAAAATATTTTTAAAATACCGTATATACTGAGCCCCGGATCCTCAAAGAGAAAACTTTTATTAAAAATACTTATATATGAATATATTTCTTTCTTTTTTTTATTACTTTTATTTTTGCGACGCACTTTCTCATCACAAAAATATAGAAATTGGCCATATACCCGTACATATATATAGATTTGAGGGGTCCGGACCTCCTAGGCCTTCTCCCCCCCTGTCTAATATCGAATATAGGCAGGATCATACACAGGGAAGGGCCGGTGGAAATAAATCCCTTGGACAAACTTCATTCATAAAATCCTTATTTTCACTAGATTGCTAGACCTCTAAGGAATAGATTCTTAAATAATTTCTCTTTTGCAGGTTTGTGTTTCTCCAGTGTTCAGTGTTCAGTGATTAGTGTTCAGTGTTCAACTAGTGCAATCAACTGGATCAGCTCTACGAGTGCAAAGGAGCTTCGATGGATCAGCTCTACAAGTGCCAGGCAAGGGGCTTCGAGCGACCGTCAACCCCTCAGGAGGTGAATATTTTATACTCTAAACATACCCTTATAAATCCAAAAATATATCTGATTCTAATTTCATTTTTTCTTTTTTGTTACAGATTCCTGAGGGTCAACAGAACAAAGGTATTAAGCATGGTGCAAGAATATTAAAGGGGGTAGATTAGATTAGCTTTTGAGGATGTTCTTTCTTTCAGCTGACACAGAGAGAGATTCTTCCGCCGCGGGATTTCATTATCATCTTCTTAATACCCAGGGCTTAAGGTGTGATTGCTAAACGAATACAAATTTAATTGTATTCACTTTTCGATATTTATAATTTAGAAAATTTATTTTTACACCTTGAATGTAGTTTAAAGATTTAAATCTAGAGGGGTGGAGGGTGCACCATGCCAACGAGCCAACGAGAGGGATTTTTGAACCTGTAGCGCCTCCTCGTGAATTCACTAGTGGAGAAACCAACGTGAATACTTTCATTTTAGGCCTCTGTTGGATATTCGTTGTTGTTATTAGCTTCAGGTGCCTTTTAGCTCGTTCCTTTTGTTAGGATGATTTGTTCTTTTAATTTAGGATCCAAACAGAGAGCTAAAATGAAAGATCTCGTTGATTTCGTCCATGAACGGTTCATAAGGAGATGCGGACAGATCTGATGGAAAGATCGAAGCCCAGGTTCCAAGTGTTCTTGTGTTTTCTGTGAGTAAAGCGAGTCAGGGAAGTTTCCCCAGAAATAGCCTGGAGGGTCCAAATTGCACTCTTTGGAGGCTAGGGACAGACCCGAGGGCTCCACCGATCTGATGGTGGAGACGGGGTCACAAATACTCTCTCTATTGTCTTCGTATTTTGTGTTAGGCTAGGTAGGATCTCTTCCCGGTTAGCCCCCGCACTCGCTTGCTTGTAATTCTTCATTCTCACTGATATGATTTCTTCAGACTCCCGGCTTACGGTTTAAAAATATATATATATACCGTATAATTTATATTTGGCAAGCAAGGGATAATTAATCATTTAAAGCCTTCTTGCTGTTCTTTTTTTATTAATTTCATTTACTACATACTCTTTTTGTTGTAGTAGATGAAGATATCTTTTTTTGGTGTTTATTTTTTATTTAGTGTTTATGTGAGTGTAAAAAAGTGAGAGAAGAGAGAAAATTTTCAATGTTTTTTGGAAAATTAAAGGTAAACATAAATAAATTAGAACACTAATTCATAATTCTTATAAATTAACTGATTAGAATTAAGGCTAATTAAATTTTTTATTTTCAGGTCAGGAATTATAACATGTTTAATAACACAATTGAGACCTTTAAATTAGGGTCCGACCGAAACAAGATTTTCAGCCGAAACCGAATATTAAACATCGGCCGAAACCGAAACTTGTATTTCCTATAAAAAAATTTATATTTTTTTTTTTGAAATTTTTTTCCCCTCCGTGAAAATTATTTTAGGCCTACCTTTTTTTTAGGGAGACAAAAAATTTTTCTCCTTCAAGTGCAAATCATTTGACCTTTTTTTTTTAAGACTCAATGCGGGAAGTTTCGGCTACTTTTGGCCGAAACCGAAACTACGGCCGAAACCATGATTTTTGGCCGAAACTGGCCGAAACCGTAACCGAAACCGAATATTCGGTCGGTTCCTACTTTAAATATATTCCATAAAAAATAATTATTGTCGGAAAACTAAAAAGAGATAATTTTTTTGATGTTTACTTTTAATTATTTGTTTGAACTCCTAGATTTGTTTGGTCGAGCAAAAACGTTTTCGAACAAAATGTTTTTGCCTGAAACTGTTTTTTCTATGGGTCAACGCACACCGAAGAGACAAAACACAATTGGTCATGATTCGACATCATCGAACAAAACGCTTTGCCCGAAAACGTTTTTGCTCGATTGGTGTGCGTTGAGCCTTACTCATTTATTGCTAAGATAATAACAATTTCCTGCGTTTTAATCTTTTTGGACTCAATCATTATTTATTTATATTTTTTTAGAAAAAACTTTATAAAATGTAAATTTTAAAATCTTGGAGTTTAGGCTCTCACAGTTGTTATCATTAGTAAAAGAATTTGATTTTCGGTTTAACTGTGGTTTATTTATAACAATTACAACGTTTCGGCCTCTCATTCTGTAGCTTTCAGGTACAATTCAGCTAAAGGTTGTTACATCTGTGACAATCTAAATTGAATTGAATTTAGAATTTAGACTTTTATAGTTGTTATCATTAACAAAAAACGCTTCGCCATTCATTCTGTGGTCATAAAGTTAAAATTTTTGTAAAAAAACCACAGCAAAACCCAAATCAGTCTTTTTTGAAGTTTAATTTAGTTCTGTCAATCATTTTCCACTTGGCATTTTTGAAAATTTCTTTTTATAAATAAATAATAAAAAATATGACTCATTTTAGTCATAAATGATTTTTTTTTTTGAATTTCCTTTCTCGTCGAGTTTGCGCATGTGCATTCGAGTTTTATACGTTTTATCCGCGATTTTTGTATAAAACGTATAAAATGTATAAACGTATAAAATGTATAAAACTTGGATGCGCATGCGCAAACCCGACGAGAAAGGGAGTTCAAATAAAATTTCATTTTTCAATTATTAACATTTTGATTATATTATTCACTAATTAAAAAGCAAACAACATCGTCAATGCTTTAGAACATTATAAAATATGCAAAGTTTTTAAGCTGTTTTTTCAGGGGGAGGGAATTGGTTTTTTACAGTTTTATACCTTTTATACATCAACCTAGTTTTATCCGCGATAGTTTTATACATGTATAAAACCGTGTATTATACTCGGCGGGATAAAACTTGCCAACTCTGGCTTGTTTATGAATACGGGCATTAATTAAATTTTTAAAGATCTTTGTATCTTTGAAATTGCCGATGCGACAGGCAGAGACATCTGACAAGTACCTGTGCTATTAAATACTCCTTGCTCTCTTAACCTAAAATCTCTATCTGTCATTTGTGCTTGAAATAACTGCATAATTCAATGTTTGAATACTAACTGAGACTAAACTGACTCATTTCTACTAAAACGAAAACAAGAAGAATAAATATTTTTCATAAAATAATAAATATTACAAAATGATGTCAATGATTAAACAAGAGGATACTTCTGCTGATATCAATTATCCAATTCACATAGGTACGCAATTCATCTTTTTACTTTTTTACTTACACAACAAAAGTGTAGCTTTATCCCCTGAGGGTAGATCAAAAATTGTGGTATTCATATCGGCAATTTCAATAGGCGAATTGATATTTTATTTTTACGTTTTTATCTCAAATGATGTCAATGAATTAAAAAAAAAAAACTTATTTTTGACATCTAATGAGACTTTTTGGAATGAACTAGAAGAGAAGCTCGCCTTCGGTGGGCTTCGCCCTCCAGACTCCCTCAGCTGGCTCGGGTCCCCCAGCGGCTGACCCTCGCCTTTTCTTATTTATGAAAAGAAAATTATTATTACAATTCCATTTCAATAAAATTGGCTTTTAATTGAACTTTATGGCCTTGGTGTGATTTAAGTACATTTTTTCTTTTTCTTTTTTTTTATCAGGTCCAGTCTTCCCTTGTGAGAATTGTAAAACAAATTTCATTAATTTACATTTTCTCCAGAAACATTCATTAAAATGTTCATCAAACACTATTAATATATTTGATGAAAAGAAATTTCAATTTAAAAAAAAAGGTAAGAAATCTTATATGGAATATTTTATTATTTGAAATTCCCACCGGGATTCCCGTTTATTTACCCGAGGTGCTTTCGTGCACGAGGACACACACCTCATACCCAACCGGCCTCTGGCACCCCGTGAAGTTACATCATTTCCTATCTTTAACTCCTTCTAGTGAACTAACTTTTCTTTTTTTTTTTTAAACATTCACACTTTTTTCTCATTCACACAGTCTTTTCGGCAATTTAGGCCATATAAGACTGACGATAACCGTTTTATATGATAATATCTATTGGGGGTCCAGGCATTTCTCTGAACTAATCCTTATTTCTCCCTCTCCCCGTAGAACGTTGAACCATCCCTGGTTGAACCTAGCAAAGAACCTAGGGGCTATTGTTGTGAGATCCAATATTCCAATTCAGTGCCTGCTTGAGGATTTGTTTACTCTAAATAAATATTTTTATTTAATGAAAAAATCCCTCACGATCAGGATTTGAACACGGATCTTCCGGCACCCTAGCACGCTACACCAGCGCGCCCCCATATAGAATATTATTTTTAAATGCCGAATTAATAATTCCTTCTTTTTAGGACTCAAGAATGTGAGGCGAAAAATCGTCTCAAAAGGTGAAGAAAAACAAAGTTTAAATTTTAAAAGTCATCCAGTTGAAAATTCTTATAAATGTGATGTTTGTGGCAAACTATTTTCTCAAAAGAATAATCTTAGAGTTCACTACCGTATCCATACTGGCGAAAAACCTTATAAGTGTGATATATGTGGCAAACTATTTGTTCAAAATGTCCAACTTCAAAAACACAGGTTTACCCATACTGGCGAAAAACCTTATAAGTGTGATCTGTGTGGCAAACTGTTTGTTCAAAAAGACCAACTTCAATCACATAGGATTTCCCATTCTGGTGAAAAACCCTATAAGTGTGAGATATGTGGGAAACAATATTCTTACCCTAATATTCTTAAACAGCATCATCGTATACATACCGGAGAAAAACCTTTCAAATGTGATATATGTGGAAAACAATTTGGTCACAAATGTAGCCTACGAGCTCATATTAACTTACATTCCCGGGAAGGACGTTATAAATGTGATATATGTGGAAAACAGTTTACACAAAAGGTTCAACTTCCTGAGCATAGACGTACCCACTTAGGGGATGCACCCTTCTCCAGCTGGTCATACAATGAACGGGGCTAGAAACGATCGGGAGAATGAACGAACAAACGGGGAACAGGGAGTGGGGAGAAATTAAATGATATATGAAAAAAATAAATAAATATAATTCTCAAGTTTATTTAATTATCATGTTTGGTTGAATTTTAAATTTTATTTCTTCATTCTTGAATCTGACAAAAAGTTTCAATGTATATATTTTTCTTCATTTATTATATTTAAGTCGCTCTAACATCTTATAATTGAATTTGAAATCAGGAGCCTCAAGATCCTCTATTTGTGCCTCCATAAATAATAATAAGATATATTTATTTCAAAAAAATATATATATTCTATATATAAATAGTTGAATAGGTAAAATGCCACATTTCGCTTTTTAGGTTATGGAAGGCTCAAGGCAATCTAACAATTGTAAGATATTGGTACATTGGTGCAAATGGCCATAAATTTCTTGTATATAGAAATAGTGTTGAATTTAGATCTGCCAGATTCCACTTTACAAACATTTTATATCTTAAAATTAATTTTCATAGTTTGATTCCTTTTCAGTAAACCTAATTTAATAAATGCCAAATATTTACTTCAAAATTTGAGGTTATGTCATATTTTATTTTCTTTTTTACTCCTTATTGCACAATGCGATTGCACTAAATTTGAATCATGATTTGAATTGACTACCAATAAATAAATTTAAAAAATAAGAAATCTGATGTGACTGGCGCACAGCACACAACTTTCTCTTACCTTTGGTAAAAGAAAGTTGTGTACTGTGCTCAGGGCCGGAACTAGAAGATTTTTTAGGGGGCAAAATTTAATTTTCCGCCCCCTCCTTAAAATTTCCTATATAAAATTCATATCATTTTACCTTTTTTTTAGTAAATCTTTCTTTAATTGCCGCCCCCTGATATCTGCCGCCCGGGGGACACGCACCCACTACCCCCCTCCCCCCCTAGATCCGGCCCTGACTATGCTTGTCACACCAGATTTTTTGTGTCGAGATATATTTAGTTTTCCGCCAATGTATTAGAATTTAAGATGTCAAATTTATAAACATGGGAAAATATTTATATTTTGTTACCATGAAGCGCAAGAGTAAAGTGTGCTTCAAACAATTTTGAGGGCAAAACGAGAATATACATTTTAAAGAGCATCTTAAAAATAATTGATTTTTGAATTTTAATCAAAATCGTTGGAGCGAATTTTGAGAAAATCGAAAAAAACCGAAAAAGTACATCAGTAAAGTACTAGTACTATTTGGACGATTTTGATTAAAAGCTTATTTTCACTCAATTCCTTCATGCTTAAAATCGAACACACACACACACACACACATAGGCAGACAGACCATGTCGCGAAATCCACTTTTTTGGATTCAGGGGCTTCAAAACGTGTATATCCATCAAATCTCGACATCGAATTTTTGACATGAATCCAATACTTTCTCTCTATATATTAACCAATATTGACATATATAGAGGTAAGAGAAAGTAAAAATAAACAGATTGCTTTTGAATCAGGTTCAATCAATTGATGAGGAGTGGGGGAAAAATCCAAGAAAAATCTTCAAAAAATATCGTGGCTAAATTACCGACGGTTGAAGAGCTTTTCATTACTAGGTTCACACGTCTTCATTTTATTTTTTTCAGAAATACAATTTTACATATGTTTTGAAATTAATGAATTAGACTTAATTATATTATTCGATATAACATATACTGATATATATAACATATACTGATATAAAGAAAAATACTTGTTACTTCCTACAAATTTACCACAAGATGGCAACACTTGCCATTTTTTCTGTCTTGAGTTTTCCATCTTCACTTCAACCTCTTTGCATTGAGTTCGTTGAAATTTCAAATTATTTGCTTTATAATCTGTTTGTGATTTTATTGTTTTTTTCTTTTTTTTAATTATTTTATGTTATATATCCAAATCATTATTATATTTTTTTAAATTTAAATATTAATCTATAATTTTATATATACATATATTATTAAATAATTATTCTATTTTAAATAAAATGAGTTCAAAAAATAACTCAGCCGGTCAACACATACAAGTGTCCGTGAGATTGAGGTAAGCAAGGAATTTATTAATGAAATTTTTATTATTTTTATTTAATAATTATTTGAAAATATTGCAAAACTTTTAGGCCTATGAATTCAAAAGAGAGAAAAGAATTGCAGCAATCGTCGTCGAGTTCTCCCTTAATTTCGGTTGGAAATAAAGAAGTGATTTTGAAAGATTATCCTTTGGAGAATTTAACTAAAAAATACACTTTCGATAAAGTTTTTGGTCCAGAATCAAAACAAGTAAGAAAAAAATATATATATATATATTTAATAGTTATTTAGGAAAAATGGAAATGGTAAGGTGATTTTTTTGAAATTTATTAAAGTGTAATTTATATTCGCCATTAAAAAACATTTAATAGAATCTCTATATTCTATATATAGCTTATTTTCTAAGCCAATTGTATTATTATTAGAATGTGAATTAAATTAATTTGTTAAATAAAAGTTGTTTTCACATATTAAAGAAAGATCCTTGGTTGCAGGTAGATGTTTATAGAGCGATAGCGAAGCCTTTGATAGATGAAGTTCTCTCTGGCTATAATTGCACAGTGTTTGCTTACGGACAAACGGGCACGGGAAAGACATTTACGATGGAAGGAGGAGAAATCGACGATTATCATCTCGGCTGGGAGAAAGTGAGTAGCTAAGCCTTGCCATTATTATTTCTATTTTGTTTTTCAATTATTCATTTTTTGTTTTTCCCCCTTTAGGATAATTCAGCTGGAATAGTTCCAAGGATTTTAAGCCATTTAATTGATTCTTTACGACTTCAACAAGTTGAATATACATTAAGAGTTTCTTATATTGAATTATATAACGAAGAACTTTTTGATTTGTTGTCACAAAATGATGATAATTCAAAAATTAAAATTTATGAAGACTCACAAAAGAAAGGATCAATTATTTTGCATGGCGTTGAAGAGGTTACAATTAATAGTAAAAAAGAAGTTTTTAAAATCTTAGAAAAAGGTTCAACAAAACGTCAAAAAGCTTCAACTCTTCTTAATGCTGAATCCAGGTAAAATAAAAAAAGAAGCCGCTGCTAGAGAATTCTATTCTAATTTTTGTTTTTTTTTTCTAGTCGTTCGCATACAGTGTTTTCGATAACAGTCCATATAAAAGAGAATAGCATGGATGGCGAGGAATTATTAAAAATCGGGAAATTGAATTTAGTGGATTTAGCAGGGAGCGAGAATATCGGCCGAAGCGGCGCCCAAGAGAAGCGAGCCAGGGAAGCCGGCAACATCAATCAATCGCTGCTTACTCTTGGACGCGTCATCACGGGCCTGGTCGAAAGAGCGCCGCACATCCCTTATAGGGAGTCGAAATTGACGCGATTACTCCAGGACTCGTTAGGCGGCAGGACCAAGACCTCTATCATAGCGACAATCTCGCCTTCAGGCCAACATTTAGAGGAAACGTTAAGCACCCTCGAGTACGCCAACCGGGCTAAGAATATAACGAATAAGCCAGAGATCAATCAGAAATTAACGAAAAAGACGCTAATCAAAGAGTACACATCGGAGATTGATCGATTGCGTCAAGATTTGGAGGCGACACGGGACAAAAACGGCGTCTATCTGGCACATGAGAACTATCAAAAGATGCAAGAACAATTGCAAGAACAAGAGAAAGAGATTTGCATTAAAATTGAACAAATTCAATTATTAAATGAAAGACATGAAAGGAATTTAATTTTATTTAGCGAAATGAATATGAAAATGGAATCGTATCAAATGGATTTGGACAAAATGGAAGCTCAATTAAAAAAAGATCAGAATGAATTGCGAGAGACGCGCCAGGCATTGGCGAGAGCTCAGCAATCGTTCCAAGAGCAAATCTATTTAGTGAGCCATGTCAATGAAACGGAAAAGAAATTAACAGAGCAAGCAAACACTTTGCTCAATGTCGCTAATCAATCCACTTGCGATGTCTCGAAATTACATGACAAACTTGAAAGGAAAATGTAAGTAAGCTCACTGCTCTAATACAATTCCCTTTATATTGCTAAGCCTTTTTTTTTTTTTCATTTCCAGGGCATTAGAATCTTTGAATAAAATGATTACAAATGAATTCTTCAACAAATTTACTAATAAAACTCAAGAATTGAAATCTTCTCTCGTCTCTTTCTTCGAAGACAAAGAAGAAAAACTTCAAAAGCAAGAAGAGAAAATAAGTAAGTAGCCCATCTAATATTTTTGTTTTTTGAATGTTGTGGCAATGAAGCAATAGAAATGCCCGTGGTGATGATTGAATAAGGAACGCAGCAGAAATACAAAAAAAAACTTTTATATTATTTCGTTGACGTTTCGGCAACGCTTCGCTCCCATCCTCAGGACGAAATACTTGTCAATGGAGGTATATATTGTTCGATAATTATTTCGTCCTGAGGATGGGAGCGAAGCGTTGCCGAAACGTCGACGAAATAATATAAAAGTTAATAAATAAGGAATTAGATATATAATATTTAAGATATTATATACATCGCGTATGTAAGCCGCGAGGGAGATTTATATAATTAAATATTTATTAATTGATATATCCGAAAAAAGTAAGGGTGTGCCGCCGGGGGTTGAACCACGGATCCTCCAATTTGTGCCCTTACCACTAGACCACAGCAACGGCATACGTTTTTTTTCTCCTTATTGTCCTCATCCCAGCTACAAGCGACTACTGAAAAAAAAAAAATTTATATTTATCAAAATTTGAAGACATAAGAGCAAGAAAGTCGAAACAAACAAGTTGATGCTTATTTTTCATACTGAAAATTTGATTGTTAGACGAGCAGCTGTGATTTCAACCTCCACAGAACCATCATCAGGTCTGAAAATTCCTGATGATGTTGAGGGAAATCACAGTGATATTTATTTGCCTTTCTATTATTATATATATATTTATTTAGTCCCTGGATCTCCAGTCTATCAGCTGCGCTCGCTGTGTGATGTGCTTCCCTTTGCTCCACTCATCTGCATAGCACTTCTCATTTGAGCATGCTCAAGGCCCAAATGCAGGCTCGTTCGGTTTAAATCACAGGTAAAACAGGTTTTAACCGTCCAATTTTGACCACTGGTTTTTATTGAAATAAACAAATAAATTTCATATAGGCCGGAAAAATTACATAAAACATAAATGGAAGATCTAAAAAAACTAAACATAAATTTTATATACCAATAGTTTCAATTAAAAGTTGAAAGTTATGAAACTTTCTCTTACATTCGCTAATTGAAAGTTGTGTTCTGTGCTTGCTTGTCACACCAGTTTTTTTGTGTTAGGATATATAGCCTATTTTTTTTTTTTTTAAATTTAATTTAAGGACTCTGTCCCTAATTATTTAAATTGATTGGTATCAAATACTAGCTTAGGGACCCTCATCTTGAGGGTACGTGGATGGCGACCACGAGCTGCCCTAGCTGGGACTGGCAGTACTTCTGTTCTTTGCATGCCAGTCTCTACCTTTCTCTATTTTCAAAAGGCGTCAGACCGTACGACGGGCCGGCCTTTTCTATTCCTTCCCGGTCGCAAAACCCCATGGCCGCCGACCCCGCACCGCGGGATTAAGGCGAAGAAAGAAGAAGAAGATTGGTATCAAATACAATTTAAATTAATTTTATGGTTAAAAGCAATTTTGGATGGACCAGTGCCCTGGTCAAAATCTAAAGAAGTGATTTTTTTTTAACCACCCTGCCCAAATGCCTCCATCTGGGAGGAGAAATTGTTAAAATTCTCCCTCTAATGATTTTTATTTTTTTTTTTTAGACTGCACTCTATCGAAAATCCAAAACCTTTTTACACAGCAAGAGGATTCAAGAATAGAAATAAATACAAATTTAGATAATTTTGCTAAAAACAATCAATCTCAGGTATTTTTTTGTTTTTTTTATTATATTAAAGTTTTGCTCCTGGGAGAAATTTCTCTATTAGTGGAGAGAGAAAAAGTTCTTGCCTCTATAATGAGAATCAGGAAGAGAAAAGAAAAAGAGAATTGGAAAAAAAAAACAACTGGTGGGTGGGCCTGGTCGCTCAGCACACAACGAATGTTGTGTTCTGTGCTTGTCACGCCAGCTTATTTAGTTTTCCGCCGATATATTACAATTCAAAATGTAAAATTTATAAACATAGAACAATATTTGTATATATTGATATATAGATAAGAGAGCGTAAAAACAATGAAATAATCACATGCCAAAAGTATTTTAAATAAAAGACATTTTTGGTTTATTTTTTTTTATTAAGAAACTAAATTAAAATAAAGCAGAGAGTTTTCAAAGCATTATTTGCAGAAATAGAGGCCAAAATAAACGACGTCCACGATTAATTCCAAAATTCTTTTCTTTTCGCAAATTTCTATTCTTGGCGGCTTAACTAGCCTAGTCGTCCACACCGTGAATTGGAATACAGTCAGTGAAACCTGGTTAAGGGAACTCTCTGTTCAAGGGACCATGATTTTTTTTTCGTTTATAGAGGTTTCTCACTAATGCCAGTTTCTAGCTTATAGAGGTACAGGAGAGGTTTGTCTCACTTACAGAGGTTTATCAATATTCAAAATATTTAGTGGTGAGCATGATAAAGAATAATTTATTTGAGTGTGATATACAAAGTAATTATTAGAGAGCATTTACAAAGAAAGCAAATAATATGCGAAAAAATCTGTTAACTTTTTTGTGTTTCTGATTTTACATTATGTGCATGTTTTTCGAGTTCATATATTTTATCAAATATAGTCCTATCGTCAACGCCAACCGCTGAATATTCAAAAAACTTGTGGATCGTTTCCAAAGCGTTGCTTTTTTGGTATTTTTTCGAGTTCTTTATCCAAACTCAGCATCATCGTCACTTTCATTTCTGTCAGTTACGTAATTCTGAATGATATCATCTTCGGTGAGTTCTCCAGCAGTAGCCACGTCGTCGTCAATCCGTATAAAATCTTCAAAGGCTGGTGTTTCATGAGACACAAGCTTGGCCCATTCGTCATCACTAGGTCCAACTTCAAGTTCAACCTCACTTTCATCTGGCAGAATATTTTGTTTATTAATACGAAATCCAGCTTTCTTGAAGTCATACTTAGCTAAATTGTCGCTTATAGAGGTATATGCTCTCAGTTATAGAGGTCAGAGTGGAAAAAACGACTGTCGCTTATGCAGGTTTTTGTTTCTCACTCATAGAGTTTTCTCGCTTACTCAATTCTCTCTTATTCAGGTTTGACTGTACATAAATGTTCTCTTAGAAACTCATGATTCTTCATTTCACCACTCTTGCTTATGAAAATGTATTCAAGTATTTTACATAAATTTAATGTAAAATTAAATAAAAGATTTCACTTTTATTGATCTAAATACAAGAAAGGAACAAATGGAAATTGTATTCAAGTTGGGCCGACCGAATGGTCCGATGCAATGGACGCGGGCGGTTCCATTCATTTATACAGCGGGCTAACAAGTAAAACGATTTTTTTTTTTTGAACTTTAATCAATGACCTCTCTGTAATCCCTCGTACAGTTACTTGACGTTCTGACTCACTTGGTCGGTCATCGGCTTCCTCACGTAACTTTTGCGCGCGCGCTGTGTTATTTCCTTTACGGAAATAAAAAAGTAAAATATGACGAAAATGCTCGTTTTCTGCACTAAATGTTTCTAAACTAACAACTTAAAATAGAAATACGAACAATTTGCTTCTATGGCAGATGTGATTAGGGAGCGTACAAGTATTACGTAACGCAATTTTTGAAGATTTTTGACCCCCCCCCCCCCTCCCCTAGACTTTACGTAACGCTCAAGTGGCCATTTTTATCTAAAAGTCACAATTATGTTGCGCAAAGTATCGGAAAGTCGCTCGCTAAAATGCCACGAATGTCACGAAACGCGTTGTTCAACTCCCCCCCCCCCCCTTGTAACGCATTGTAACGTTTTACGAGACCCCCCCCCCCCAAATTGCGTTAATAATACATCAACATTTGTGTGATGTGAAATCTGCGATTACCAATCAATCGCTTTAGAAAGGAATTTCTCCCCTTGAAATGACTTGATTCTCTTTTAATTTTTAGATTTCAAATGGAAAGGATTTAATTTCGACCTTACAAGAGCAAATAGCAAATAATTCGTCGTTAAATAGAGCAATGCTGGAGGAATATCAAGAGGAAATCGGCGCTATTTATAGCGAAATCCACCAGGATCACATCCAAAGGCGGAGGGAAGTCAACACTTTGTTCGCTCAATTCACCACCTCGTCGGTATGTTAGCCTCGAAAACGACGAAGCCCCTTCAACGAAAAGGAATTCTTTTTTTAATTTTTTTTCTTTTTCATTTTAAGGCAACCGACATCTTTACATTTTGCAACAATTTTCTCACTGAATTGAATAAAAAATTCGCTGACATGAATAAGAATTTTCAACAAATGATGAATACGAAAATTGAATTCTTAAATAAATTACGAGCCGTTAGCATTGACGAAAAAGATGAAATGGATGCTCTGAATGACGTAAGATTCCTTTTTATTTAATCTTTATTTTAACCTCATCTAAATATGAATAAAAGAATTTGATTTTCGTTTCAACTGTGGTTTATTTGTAAAAATTCAACGACAAAACAAGATGGTTTCTGGTAGTATAAAAAAATCGGGAATGACTTTCCCAAAACTTTCTCGTATATTTTGGAATTACCTCTGCGCGTGGGTGTGTGTGAACACGATTGCTTAAAAACCAAATTTTTTGGCATATTATGATAAACTAGCCGCGTCGCCCGCCTTCGGCGGGCTTCGCGCCTAGCCGGGGGCTTCGCCCCTTAGACCCCCCTCCAGCTGGCTCGGGCCCGCCTGCGGCGGACCCTCGCCTTTTCTTCTTTTTTTTTTTTTTTTATAAAAAAAACATTCACACTTTTTTCTCATTCACACTCACACTCACACACACATTCACACTGTCTTTTCGGCAGCTCAGGCCATATAAGACTTTTTACGATATCCGTTATTTATGAATTTATATATATTAGGGTCCAGGCATTTTTTTTAAGCCTTTTCTTCTTAATTATGAAAATAAAATTATTATTACTACTATTCCAATCCAGTGCCTGCTTGAGGATTTGTTTACATTCATGGAATACACAAATGAAAAGAATACTTAAATATTTCTCTATACATTTCCTATGGGAGAAATCGTAACTTTAAAAATTAATGACTCAAAAAGTCATAGGAATTTCGGGATGAAAATAATTTTCCTGTAACCCCGAGAAAAGGTCCTCTTTATGCATAAAAAATTTCATTTCAAAATTCCAACGGGAAGTTGCCTAAATAGAGCGTGACAGACAGACGGACATTAGTGAATTATATATATAGATTACTCTATTTTTTTTTTATTCTTTTCGAAAAAATGTCAAAGAATAAAAAATTGAAAATTTCAAAATTCTTGAAAAAACTTTTTAGGTAAAGTACTACCAGGTCACGTATTTACTCCAAAAGTTGATAGAAATCTACAATTTTAGTGCAAAGAGTATTTACTAAATTTCATCGATCTGGCTAATCTATATTCGCCTTGTATTTAAATGCAGAAATATATTATAAATGCTGAACGACTATAATTCAAATAGATAATTGTTGGCGATGGTGCAAATGAAATGCCCCATATCTCATATTTAGGTTAATGGCGCTTGGGTCCTTATTGCATAACATGCTTCCCTTAAAATAAGATTGTCACAGATGTAATAACATTTGTAATCTCAACGGAATTGCACTAGACTAGGCCGAAACGTTGTAATTTTTACAAATAAACCGAAAATCAAATTCTTTTATTAATGATTACAACTTTGAAAACCGAAATCCATCTAAATATTTGTTGTTGTTGTTGTTTTTTTTGTTTAGAAATTAGAAGAGGAAATTTCGGAATATTTCAAGAAACAGAAATTGCTAAAAATGCAAAAACAAGTTTCAATCACCAATCAAATAACGTTGTTAGAGGAAATGAATACATTTAAAAACCTCCTGGCTTCTAACATGGATCAAAAGAAAACAGAAATCGGTGAATGCAATAATCAATTGAAGGCCATGTACAAAAAACAAATTGAACAAATTAATTTGCATCTCATAAAGGTAAGATCTTCTCTCTGTGTTGCACCAACCAATCAGAACAAAAAAAAAAAAAAAAACAATTTTTCTTAAATTAATTTCACGATCTCAAGTTCGCGCAGTATCCAAATCTGGGGACGTAATGCTCGCAAAATAAACAAAAAAAGAGTTTATAAAATAGATTTTATTTAAAACAAATAATTTAAAGAATACATTTTTAAGGGGGTTCAGGAGGTAGATGTTACGCATGTTTTTCCCGTTAACAGGGCGTTGTGTGTCTTCAAAAGTAAGACAAAAAACACCTATTACGAAAATTTGCCAAGAGATGTCAGCATGGTAGCTAATCATTTAATGCACTTGGTTGATTTTCATTGATCTTTTAACAGTAAATACTTTATAAATGTTATTATATATCATGTATATTATCTTTTATAAAAGCATAAAAATATATAAATATAGGCTATTAGGGGATCGTCTATTAGACTAGCCTGCCATCTATTGCAAGAATGCTGAACTAATTTGACAGATGAATTTTAAATAAATCATCTAAGCTTATTTTAAAAATTTCTTAATTAATATGTGATTAATAATAACAATAAATTCATTTTTAAATTTAAACAAAATTAATGATGTTATTGGGACATATTGTTTTTTACTTTCTCTTACCTATGTATATATGTAATATATATATAGAGAGAAAGTATTGGATTCATGTCAAAAATTCGATGTCGAGATTTTGATGGATCTTCACGTTTTGAGGTCCCCTGAATCCAAAAAAGTGGTTTTCGCGACATGGTCTGTCTGTGTGTGGGTGGGTGTGTGGGTGGGTGTGTGGGTGTGTGTGTGTGTGTTCAATTTTAAGCATGAAGGAATTGAGCTAGGAGTTTGAAATTTTATATTTAAGTTAGGCACCCTCCTAGGGCGTGAAAATAAGCTTTTAATCAAAATCGACCAAAGAGTACTAGTACTTTACTGATGTACTTTTTCAGTTTATTTCGATTTTCTCAAAATTCGCTCTAACGATTTTGATTAAAATTCAAAAATCATTTATTTTTTAGATGCTCTTTAAAATGTATATTCTCGTTTTGCCCTCAAAATTGTTTGAAGCACACTTTACTCTTGTGCTTCATAGGGAAGATAGGAGAAATAAATGGTTGCCATGGTAACCGAATTTAAATCTTTTTCTTTTTATTAGATTAAAAAAACATATCTCTCTCTATCACAAAACTATCTTCTCTCTTTCTACGCGTTTTAAATTTTTCTACCTAATCTTCGCATAGGAACAATGTTAATTTCCTATAGGGATTTGTATGTTAATTTCGATTCAAAAGGGGGTCCCCTTTGGAACTTTTTACGCATTTAAAATTTTTTTTTCCAATTCTTATGAAATTTTGTATTTATTTACGAATCTATATTGTGTATAAAATGTCCAAATATGAGATTAAAATTTTGAAAAATAAACATAGTTTATTTCAAGCAGTCAACATTTAAAATGCAAGTTTGAAACTAAGGTGCTATCGGAAACTAAATATATCTCGACACAAAAAATCTGGTGTGACCAGCACGGTGCACAACTTTCTCTTACCGAAGGGTAAGAGAAAGTTGTGTGCTGTGCGCCAGTCACACCAGATTTTTTAGTTTAGGGTTCAGGAGCGACGTCTAAACGTACTTTAAAAAAAACTAGACTATTATAAGGAATTTTTCAATGCGGTTTTTTTTTAATGAATTAAATTCTTAAGGGATTATTGTAACAGAGTTATAATTTGTTTAATGACTTATTAAAAAATTATCGTAATTAATATTTTTTGTTATCAAGCAAATACAAAAAAGCAATCTGTCCCAATAATCTTTAATTTTTTTAAAATTTAAAAATAAATTTATTGTTATTATTAATCACATATTAATTGAAAATTTTTTAAAATAAGCTTTGATGATTTATTTAAAATTCATCTGTCAAATTAGTTCAGCATTCTTGCAATAGATGGCAGGCTAGTCTAACAGCCGATCCCCCAATAGCCTATATTTATATATTTTTATGCTTTTATAAAAGATAATATACATGATATATAATAACATTTATAAAGTATTTATTGTTAAAAGATCAATGAAAATCAACCAAATGCATTAAATATTATTAGCTACAGTTCTGACATCTCTCGGCAAATTTTTGAATTGAATGCATTCCTTTAGTCAAGTTAGAATTCTCCAAACAGGTGAATTAATACCCTGTATGTTATTTAAAAAAGTAAAAATGTTAAAACGTGATGCAAGCGGCCCTGTAAATAAAATTCCTCCTTAAATAAACATAGTCCCCGACAAGAGGACCTTTTGTTTTTGTTTTAACTTAAATAACTTGAGATCGTGAAATTAAATCTAATTAATATATTATGATCATTTTATATATATATATATTTTATTTTCTAGGAAAATATTTCATTAAAAGATAATGCAAGTGTATTAAAAGAACGTCAAATGAAAGAAGAGAAAAGAATCGAAAACTTAAAAGAAAAAGAAAACGAAAATTGTCAATTATTAATCAAAGATTTAAATAATCTGCTTGACAATTTAAATAAACAAACACAAATGACAGAGGAGATGACAAAATTTGTAGCTACAAATGTCACAAACGTCAACGATCTCCAAGAGGAGAGTTTAGACGTGACGCGTTTGCAATTGGACGCGATTCAAGAGGAGAGTTTATTATTTAGAAGAGAGTCTGAAGAGAAGAGAAACTTTTTAGCAAAACAAATGGAAGATCTGAACGATGAAATGGGAAATTTAATTTTGAAAGAATTGCGTTTTAATGAAAAGCCAACTGGCGAAACGCCGCAAAGGAAAGAATTCTCGTATCCAATTGAATTGGCGTCGACGTCGCCGCATGAGAGAATCCTTCAAAGATATCGACAATTGCATTGCAATGACGACGACAACGACAACGATGACGTCAACGTCAACGTCGATGACGACAAGCAACAAGTAGTAGCAGAAGGGGAAGAGGAACAGTGTCAACCGGCGACTTCTCTCAAGGTATGCAGCAGCTAAGCAAAGCAATTAGCTCTAAGGGATAGCCGGAGCATGAAGTCCGGTTGTCAGATTGCCTGCCTGCCCAGAATATTTGAGTTTTTTGAATGTAAAAAAAAAATTACTAGAAGCAAAGACCAAGAACTTAAAAAACTTTTGATAAACAACGGACCTTTAGGGGGGGGGGGGTCAGTATTATTTTCTTATATAAAATACAAATTTTTTATATTAGGCCTATATATTGTGCCCGGGAGCCGTGGCTCAGAGAGAAGACATTAGCTTCTCGCGCCGGAGTCCCGGGTTCGCTTCCCTTCCCAAGCGAGAAAAATTTATTTCATTTGATTTGACTACAAATCATTTGAAATAAATAGGGATGGGGTCTAAATGGCCTTAGATGCCGAGAAGGACCTTAAAAAAACTATATATATATTCATGAATTATATTTGTCGGAGGTGTAGGTGTAAAGGTAAAGGTTTCATTTTTTTCCAATGAGCAAGCAGCTAGTAGTCTTTCAATTTAAGGGCGGAAGTTTCGGACACAAAGAGGAGTCAACATATTGATCCCTGAGTGGCCATTTTGGCAAGACCTTATTATTAATAATTTAATAAATCCAATGACCAAATTAGATAGAGTGCACATTAGGGTGGCCTCAAATAACAAAATTTTTTCATTTCTTTCGGCCGAACCTCCTAATAGTTGTCTTTTGGCTAGAAAATGATAGTGGCAAAGTTTTAGTTAAATTGCATAACGTTAATGGTCGACAAGAAATCTGATTAGTGAATCTAGTGCATTTTTTTTTCATTCTGAATTCAGATGTGTATTTAGAGTTTTTCCATCAGAGATATAGAGCAAAATAGATTTTAATAGAAAAAGTGCTCTAAAACGGCTTTTATTTAAAATGTTCAAATTATTTTTATCGCCGCACCCCGTCAAATTATGCAGATAGTTAGAATACATATAAATTTTAAGTTTCATTCCAATCGGAGGTCATTTAGACGTGCCGCAAACGGCTTAAAGTTTTAAAAAATAGAAATTTTCAAGATTTTTTTTGCTTTGGTCACCCCTAATACAATTTTAGATATCCCTGAATGCAAAAAACATATATTTACGATATTCTATAGTTCTTTGGCTTTCTAAAATTTATTCATTCATAAAAATCTGCTAATTATTAACGAAATTATTAATAAAAACGTGAGCAAAGAAAAAACACAAGTATACTCACTGGACGAAAAAAATGGACCTCTTGTTTTTTTAGAATTATAAATAAAGGTATCAGATTCAAAAAATATTTTTTTAAAATATTATATAATAAAGTTAGGGCCCGTGACCCGATGCTCAGAGAGGATACATTAGCTTCTCGTGGATAGGGTTCGCTTTTTAATTCAATTGAAGTCCATTTTTTTCGTCCAGTGAGTGTACTTGTGTTTTTTCTTTGCTCACGTTATTGTTCATAATTTCGTTAATAATTAACAGATTTTTATGAATGAATGATTTTTAGAAAGCCAAAGAACTATAGAATATCGTACTTATATGTTTTTTCATTCAGGGGTATCTAAAATTGTATTAGGGGTGACCAAAGCAAAAAAAATCTTGAAAATTTCGATTTTTTAAAACTTTAAGCCGTTTGCGGCACGTCTAAATGACCTCCGATTGAGATGAAACTTAAAATTTATATGTATTCTAACTATCTGCATAATTTGACGGGGTGCGGCATTAAAAATAATTTGAACATTCTAAATAAAAGCCGTTTTAGAGCACATTTTCTATTAAAATCTATTTTGCTCTATATCTCTAAAACTGTGCCTGATGGAAAAATTCTAACTACATATCTGAATTCAGAATGAAAAAATGCACTAGGTTCACTAATCAGATATCTTGTGAAAAAAACCTTGTCGACTAGTGTAATTAATACACATATTGGAGTCCAGGCTCTGGGTCTTGACAGAATTAAAATGACGCGTTGGCGTTTTTCTTAAATTTTATTGAATATTTAAAATAAACTTTTTTGTTTGTTTTTTTTTTCAGCCTGAGAAAGAAAATGGATGCGTTGATTCATCGAATAAAAGAACAACAAACAAAACGACGAAGAATAAAACGAAATCGAAATCCTTTTATAATAATAAGAAACCCTTCACGAATATTACAAATACTTAAAAAAAAAAAAAAAAAAAAAAAATTTGTATTTATAAATTTGTTTTTATTATTTTCTAAATTTTATTACTTGCTCTTTGGTGACTTATTAATGCCTGCAAGAAGTTACCCTTCAACGGAACTCTCTCAATCTCTAGCGCCCCGTAGAAAGGCAAAGATGCTTGCTTCTCTTTATTTTATTTTTGTTTTGTAATTAACGAGACATGGCGTGGATTAAAACTAAGGACTGTAGAGCTTGTGTGTGTGTGTGTGTCCTGCAAGACTGGATTTATTTGAAAAAAATAATTTTACTCGACGTTTCTGCCATCCTTTTGAAGCCATTACAAGATAATGATGGAGGTGGGTGTTGATTCCGAGATCGAGATCGATGAATTTGGTGGCTTCACGTCTTATTTGCACTAGTAGAAACACACTGGTAGAGAAACTGAACACTTTTCAGAGAGGAATTTTCGACCGACTGCCTCCTGACTAGGAGTGTTCGATTATAGGAAAAAATAATTGATTATACCTTTTTTTTCTAGCAAATGCTCTGCGGGAAATTTTTCCTCTTTTCCGTGAAAATCTTTTGGCTTTTTTTATACATATACGAGTCTCATCCGATCTTTTCAAACCCATTTTCCCAAAAAATAATCAATTTTTTTTTCCAATAATCAAAATAATTTTTTTACTAACATATGTTGCAAGTTTACTTGATCTTCTATCAAGTATTATAAAAAATTAAAATAATATTTTTTATTTTCAGGATTTTTATTATTAATAGATGACTGGTGCGCACAATAAACTACCAGTTTCGCTCTACCAAGAGACCATCATCAGATCTGCAACAATAATTTATAACATGAGCTATTACAAGTCAATTATTTTTTATAAGAAAATTGTTTATATATATTCTTACAATGGTAGAAAAAAAAAAAAAAAATAAAAAAAAAAAAAAAAAAAAAAAATTTTCTTTTTTATATTTTATAATCAACATTAATATACATACACATACAGATAGATTAAAAAACCTTTTTAATTTTTTAATTTTTTTACAATATTGTCTTAAAAAATTGTTGAATATAAAAATGTACAGACAATTGTATTCATTCATGTTTCTAGTTTATTTAATTTTTTTTTTCTACCATTGTAAGAATTTATATATAAACAATTTTCTTATAATAATAATTTGACTTGTAATAACTCATGTTATAAATTATAGTTGCAGATCTGATGATGGTCTCTTGCTAGACCGAAACTGGTAGTTTATTGTGCGCACCAGACATCTATCATTAATAAAAATCCTGAAAATAAAAAAAATAGTTTTAATTTTTTTATAATACTTGCTAGAAGATCAAGCTCAAAAAGAACTAAACTTGCAACATATGTTAGTCAACTGTCTCTTGCAACTTCCTAAATTTTAGAGAATTTTTTTTTTATAAACGATTATTTTTTAAGAAAAGAATCGCTGATTCGCCCCTACTCCTGACTCGCCAAGAAAGGAACTAACGACGAAGACATGTTCTCTGAGCTCCCAAAAAGAAGGCTTTATTAAAATCCTTCTCTTTTTTTAAAAACAACTTCTTATCTGCAAACTAATGCAATTTTATTCACTATATTTATTTATTAAGGTTAATTTGGAAGTGAAATTATTTTTAAAAGTTATTTCAGTGACCCACCCTAAAGTATTCCTATTCTATATTTTTTGTATCACACCCATCTCAGAGACAAATCCACAAGCCTGCGCGTCCGCCACTCTTGAAAGTGTCTCCAAAAGGAGAGCCGAAACGTCGAGGAAATCGCGATTTAATTCGAGAAATCCTGTCTTGGTATACGGAGCTCTCTCAGAACATGTATAAACACACTCTACCACTCTACATCTCTCTTTCACTTTCACTCTCTCAATATATATATATTCATATGATATTATAATTTCTTTATCCCACATTAATAATTAAGAGTATTTTTTACTTTCTCTTACGTATTTATGTTATGGGGGTACAACCCCCCCCCCCCCCTCCCTCCCCCCGACACTCAAGGTCATGACTAGATATTTAAGCTCTATAAATCAATAAATTTGATAATATGTGCAAGCAATTTTGCAATTCTATTGTAATCTAAATTTATAAAAGAAAAGTATTTTCTGATGTTTTTTCCCAATTATTACTGATTTTATCAGTAGATTAGTTGAATCTTACTAATCATGTAAATTGTTGTAATATATTTCCGGTTTTAAAATATATACCGTACTTAGAAAATTGATTTATTTCATTAGACTTCTTACACTGCCTCATTACTGGGGGAGGCTCCAACGATTTCAATTAAAATTCATAAATCAATTATTTTTTAGATTAATTTTAAACTGGTAACCGTTGGCTCTAGTAGAAACATTATGATTTAATCAGAGAATTAAATGCAAGGTTTTGTGTTTCAATAATTTATTTATACATACAGTATGAAATTCACTTCTGAGGATGACACAGCTTGTGTCGAAATAAGTTTATATTAATAAATAAATTATTGAAACAAAAAACCTTTTGTTTTCTTTAATTCTCTGATTATTCTTTAGATGTTCTTTAAAATGTATATTCTCACTTTTATATATCTTTATAAGAAAATGCATTTTATGGCTGGCACGAGGCGAGCGTTCCAGAGCCTTCTGCGTTTTGTGCTTGTTTACATGCATCTTGAGGGAAGTGAATAAATAAACAAACATTTCAATTTGCAACAATTAAATTCGGCGCCCATTTTGGATTATTAGCCAATCACTTGAGAGAAGTCATCTGATTGGCTGGCTGTGATTGTTCTCTTATAAATAGAAAGAGATCACGTGTTGCTAGGCAAATTGTTTTCATCTATTTAGTTTATTTGCACCTTTCTTGTGTTTCAAAGTGTTATTTTATTAAATAATGGAAAGAAGAAAAAGCAAGAAGCCGCGTCTAGCCTGTTGCCCCATCAGCATTGAATAATAATAATGGTAAATAATCAAATATAAAAATAATATAAAGTAATTTTGTTTGACTGCATAATGGTGCTTTGCTTTGTTCATCTTTGATCCCCTGAGCATGCAATTCATTAATTAATGTAAACAAATCTTCAAGTACGCCCTGTCTAATATTGGATGCTCCAATAAATTTCTTCCCTCTCCTAAACCTCAACTAGAATTGTACTTCAAATTTGATTTGAAAATAGATGCTACAATCCCACTTGTAACTCTTGATATGTAAATTATAAATATTTTTATTATAAAGCACACAAAATTGCCTTTTTGCTAAAAATTAGAGAAGCATAAATGCAATTAAAAAGAAAAGCATTTCTCGATCGGGCTCTTTGCTTATGAACATCGCAACCATGGGCGTAACTAGGAAATTTGGCTGGGGGCCTGCAAGGCTCGATTTTTCTTGGGGAGGGGGACCTCCCTAGTTACGCCCCCCAGTTCGCAACCTTCTCGTCTTTTTATATGTAAAAATGAAAAATGTATATAAATATTATAATGTTCTCAATAATGTCAATTAATCTTTTTTAATTATTTTTTTACTGAAAAATAGATAATTAAACTGAACTAACATTTTGAAAAATAAATATTTTTTTTTCCTAAACAACAAAATAAATTTTAAATGGGAAATTTAACAACATAACATATTTCACTCTTATTTATAAATTGACATTCAAGTTATACAAATTTATTATTGATTATAATTCATTTCGAGTATAAATTTGTTTTTTAAATGGCTATAAATATATTTCTAATAATAATTGAATTTATCAATCAACGTCGACCTCTCAATGGACACTCGTTCAACTAAAACGGCACAAATTGTCGTCTTATTAGACCGTGGTCTTAGCGTCAAAAGCGTACAGAGGATCTCTAGAGCGTGATGCCTTTACCCGGAGGCTCGGCCTCGAGAGAGTGGGAATTTGTAACCAGGGTATATATACATTTTTTCTCCGGGTGGAAAGTCATATTTTAAGGTTCGCCCGCCCATCGCCGATCCCTCAAAAAATATAAGTATATAGCCTATATCAAAGCGTATCCGATGTGTAGGGACGGACCTCAGGGCGACTTCTTCTTCTGGGTGTTTTGAGGTCCCCTGAGTCAAAAAAAGTGGTTTTCGCGACATGGTCTGTCTGTGTGTCTGTGAATAAAATATCTCATGAACGAAAAGAGCTAGGAGGTTGGAATTTTATATTTAAGTTAGACACCCCCATGGGACGTGACACGAAGCTTTTGAACAAAATCGATCAAAGAGTACTAGTACTTTACTGATGCACTTTTTCAGTTTTTTTCGATTTTCTCAAAATTTGCTCCAGCGATTTTGATTAAAATTTTAAAATCAATTATTTTTTAGATGCTCTTTAAAATGTATATTCTCATTTTGTTCCCACAATTGTTTGAAGTACACTTTACTCTCTCAGTACTCCACAGAAAAGATAGGAGAAATGGTTGCCATGGTAACAAAATATAAATATTCTCCCATGTTTATAAATTTTACATCTTGAAAATCGAATGTACCATAGAGAAAGTTGTGTGCTGTGCGATCAGTCACACCAGATTTTTTATTCAATTTTTAAGTTTTTTTTTTTTTTAATTGAAAATAAGGTCAATTAAAACAATTTATTTGAATCCCAAATTGTTCAGGAAATGGAGGTAACGCTGGCTGATCATGCGGAGCCAGTTGAAGAATACAGTATTCAATAAAAGGAACACAAATCTTGTTAAAATGCGTTTATTGTTGCAGCAACAACAACAACAACAACAAAAACAAATTCTAATTATTAAATAACAATGATTAATTGGAAGGTGTAACACAGAGGTCGATTAAGCACAAAAGAGAAAAAGGAATTGGATTAGAGCTTCTAATTCGTGGACGAAAAAGACACTCGGGGCTACACTCTTCAATTATTAACAAATTCTAATTTTTTTTTTCCCCCAATCTTAGCAAAAATAAATTCAGCGATCATACAAACAAGAAATATTCTAGATAACATTTTACTTTCTCTTACCTATGGAACCTCTAAGATACACGTTTTGACCCTTGGGGTCCGCAAAATGGTCTGTGAATAAATAATCTCTAGAGAAGAGCTACGAGATTGAAATTCAGCCTTGTGAATAAAAATCCAACAAAGGATTTTCGATTTTCTCAAAATTCGCTTACATTTAATTGAAACAAAATAAAGGGTCCTTTAGAAAAATCTTTATTTAAAAAAAGCCCTTTTATTTAGATGATAATTGCTTGTAAAAACAAGACAACTTTATTTCCTAACTCTAACTACTCATCATTAAATTTTAATGATATATGACATACTGTGTGTGTGTGTGTGTGCTTGGACTCTTTTTTTTTCACTATTCGAGTAAATTCTACTTATAAAGGCAGTTGGCGAGTTTTATAACAAGGTCATCCGACTTTGCTTCCCCGGGTCGAGAGAGATGTGCCCGAGAGGCAAAATAAATAATATTTTATAAGAAATGTAATGACGATGAAGTTAACTAAAAGGTTTACATGTAAAAAATGTTTTTCATCTATTCTAGGCCTGATGATGGTTCTTTGAGTAACCGAAACTGTTAGCAATTGCATGTCAGTCGCCAGTCATCATTAAAATTTCCGAAAATAAATATTTTTCCGAAGACCAGAATAAGAAAATTAAAAGTAAACCTCGCAGCAATCAAAATATAAAACGTTACAAATGAATACACATAAACCAGTAGATTTATTCTTGGGGGTGTTAAATTCAAAGAAGACAAAACAATTTTCAAAAATTATCTTGATTTCTTTTTCAGAGTATTTTGGCTTGGCTGGCAAGCATGCGCAATCAGACTTGTTTCGGCAACAACACTGCCTTCTTCAGAGCCATCAACTGCAGTGCTAGAATACAATTACAAAATTTTCTTACAATCAACATGTTAAGATTTTCTTTCTGCAAGGTTTTACAAATATTTATTCTATAAAAAATCTTAAAAAGACACTCTCATATATATATATATGCCATGGTATATATGTTAAGATTTTTTATAGAATAAATATTTGTAAAACCTTGCAGAAAGAAAAATCTATTGTAAGAAAATTTTGTAATTGTAACTGCAGTTGATGGCTCTGAAGAAGGCAGTGTTGTTGCCGAAACAAGTCTGATTGCGCATGCTTGCCAGCCAAGCCAAAATACTCTGAAAAAGAAATCAAGATAATTTTTGAAAATTGTTTTGTCTTCTTTGAATTTAACAACCCCAAGAATAAATCTACTGGTTTATGTGCATTTATCGTCATTTATTAAGTTACTGAACTAAAACTAAAAGTTTCGTTTAAAATAAAACGTTACGTTTTTTTTGAAGAGCAGTGTATATATATATAATTGATACAAAACATCTTCTTCTTTCTTCGGCTGATTATTCCCGCCGCACTTTCCCTCCCCAATGCCGTTGTCTCCGGCAGGCCAAGCTCTCTTGACCCGGGGAAGCCAAATTATCCTTGTTATAAAACATCGTTAACTTCAAATTTTACAAGTAGAATTTAGGGTCAATTTCCACTAGACCGTTTTCGCGCGGAGAGCAGACGGCACAGCACGACCTAGTGTAAATTGACCTTTACTCGGTTAATGGAAAAAAAGAGTCGAATTTGGAGTTCAGGCAGACACACAGACACACAGTCTGTCTTTTATAAGTACTTATTGATAGAGAGAGGATAGATAAGAGAAAGTAAAAAATTGAATTAAATCTCAAAATTATTATTCTATGATTATTTTGATATATATATAGATATTGAAATTTCATTTTATCCATTTTTGATTTTTATTTTGAGTAAAAATTTCCTTTCTTTTAATTTATTTCTTGCAGTTAATATAATTTATAATATATTAGTCAGTCTCTTATAATTTGTGTCTGTTTGTCTGTTTGTTTGTTTTTAAGTGAGCAAAACCTTCCAGTCGAAGCGCATGTTATTTGTCTGAGTGATCGGGGGGAAGGGCAGTTCCTTCAACGCCCATTTCCTCTCTTCCGGCTCCTTCTTCTCCTCGTCTTCCTCGATCATTGTCATGCTGCAATAGGGCACTTTTAATAGAAGCTTCGACATCTCCTGGAATGAGCGGATTTTCCCGCCGACCAATTGCCGAGTGCAAACATCGACGGTGGTCGCGTGGCCGACCACTAAAACGTTGCCTCCTTTAAACAAAACAAAACAAAATGCGTTAGTAAGAAAGGGGGAAAAAAAGGTAGATTTAATCTTACCTGGACTGCTCTCTAGGATCGTTTGCATCACTTGATGGCTTCGATTGTACAATTGTTCGATCGTCTCGTTCTCCGATTGTATCGCGAGGAGATGCTCGAGATCAAAGACAGGCTGATAGTCGGCTCTGATTTTGTATCCCGCCGCCTGGAATTCCTCAACTGAGAGCCATTTGGGCATCGCCTCGAGGTACCAGCCGAGCCATTCGAAGAGCCCCGGCTCCAAGGCGATCCTCAATGCCGCCTGCTTCCCTCCATTCAATCCTGCAAATGTTTATAATAAACAACAACAACAACAAAGAGAACAAAAAGAACAAACCTTTAAGGAGAGCATCACACGTTTGTACACATCTGAGTGCAGGTGAACAAAAGACGTGATGGATTTTGACGTTTGCCTCCCGCATCGCCTCGCCTGTGAGCGTCGCTTGCAGGATGCCGACGTTCGTGAGCGGAGTGTCGTGTCGAAAGCCCTGAGGACCTTCCTTTCGATTAGGAACTGTTTTGGGCATGTTCAAATCTTTTCGGATATATTTCCCTAAATGTGAATCAATCAATCAATCAATCAAGAAATTCAAAGGAAGAAAAGAAATTGGCGAATGGGAAGAAGGAAACGAACCATTTTCAAAACTATAAGGGATCCAATCGCCGAATGTGAAGTCGACTCGTTCGCCGTGCCTGATGAGAAAGACTCGTCGCCTCTCGTTGAGCAGGGGCTGCCCATTGAGAGGGTCAACGCCTGCGTTTAGCATTTTATTCACTGCCGCCGCATTTTGATCACTTTGATCGCTAGAATCGCTCGCCGTCGTCGTCGTCGTCGTCGTCGCCATAAAAGGTTGTTTATTTGTTGTGTCTGATGACGATGATGATGTTTGTTGGTCTTCTGATAGCGGCACTTGTTTTAATGATTTAATTCCTGATAAGTCAAGGGATGGCGATTTGCAAAGATAGGCAGCTCTAGAGAAAGAAAGAAATAATCATTTGTAAATGTCAAAATAATCGCAAGGAAAACGATTACAAAATGTTATCAATGAAATGAATAGACATTTTCCATAAAACGATGATAAGGAAAAAAATTATGCAAAATTTCATTCATAAATATTAAATGATGGGATTGTAGATAATAGGGAGAAGTTTCTTCGATTCGCGGGAGCCAGCAGCCAAAAGCTTAAAATCCGAGTATCTCGATTTGCATGCCAATTTATTTAGATTATCTCCTTTCGCTGAGTCAACGTTTCGGACTCCTTCTTCAGTACCATGCGGGGTCAAGAAAATAAATTTGCCTTAATTTTATTTTCTTGATCCTGCATCGGTCCTGAAGAAGGAGTCGTTTGGACTCCGAAACGTTGACTCATAGCGAAAGGAGATAATCCAAATAAATTGTCATGAGGGCATTATAGAAGCAGCCAGCACATGATATGCAGAATTTAATTCTTTATTTAATAATTGAAAGCAAGATGTACTTGCTGCTCTCTAAAAAAAATAAATTCCTTTTCCTTTTGCCTATAATAAAAAATGTGGTGTGACTGCTCACACAGAACGCAACTTTCTCTTACCCTTCGGCAAAGTTGCTGTCACACCAGATTTTTTGTGTCGAGATATATTCAATATTTAGTAGAGGCAAGAGAAAGAAAAATGATCTCTTTTTGAAACAAATTCTAAGCGCTTTACCTGTGCAAAGTCCAGGCGTCGGATTCAGCAGTCATTTGCGTGTATTTCTCAGGCAAGTAGCCAGTGAGTCCGGTCAGCCACGAAGTGCCTTCGACCCAGCCGTCGACGGAGGAGTCAATCGCCTCCGAACTCAAATAAATGTAATCGTCGATGCGCAGCTCCAATTCGTCTGGCTCTCGTGGAATGTGGGAATATAACACTTTGTGCACCTGCAACGCACCAATGACTCAGAAGGCAAATAAATGGACAAAACTCGCCTTTCAATGCTTATGTAAACGGAACTTGAAGAAAAAAAATAAAATTGATAAGATAAATATTAATAAATAAATTTTACTCTCTCTCTTTCTTTTTTATGATACGAGAAAAAAAAAGATAAATTATTATGTAGATAAATTTCCATTTTGGACAAGGATAAAATAAAATTTTTCCTTAAACGATTAGGAATGAGGAACTAGCTGCACAACCCGCGACCGTTTATTTCAAATTGTTTTTACCTGTTTTGAAGCTATTCGTGCATCCCGTGAGTAGAGTCTAATTTCCCAGATGGTTGGCGCCAACGGGTCGAGTTCTTCGACGAGGTTCTTAAGTGTTTGAAATTGCTCTTGAGGGAATTGATACGCCAACGTTAAATGTAGAGATTTTATATGCGGCTCTAAGCTAAGTGCTGGAAACAAACAAAACAAAATCCTCAACTCAATCTGAATCGCTGTACCACCTACGTAAATGCAAATATGGGGGGGGGGCGCCTCTCCTTGCATGCATTACCAGAGAGGGGGAGGGGAGATCATCGTCTATTGGTTGTCACTAGCTCGATGAGGATTTAATAAAATTGAACTCAGTGAGTTTGTTCTTCATTCACTTTGTTTTTCATTAAAACAAACACAACATTTTTATATTTCGGGTCAACTCTTTTGGAAATTTTCCTTTTCGATAATGATTAGTTAAACAATTCATAATCTTGATGAACAGTAAAAAAAAAAAACTTGTAAACTAAAAATTGATTGTTTTAAAAGCAAACTATTTTAATAAAATTCATAAAAAGCCTATCAACTTGGATTTTTCAAATGATATTGTTAATTTATATAAAGGGGAAAGTCTGGCAAGATGACGAATTTGATTTTTTGTGAAAAATACGCTCGGTAGCAACATTCGTCCGGCCTCTGGCGCATAGGTCACCTTTGCGTATCAAGCCACAACATCTCACTTGTCCATTAGTGTAATTGATAGTGCGGGTAGGATGACGAAAAAATCGTTTTTTACAAAAATGCATTTTTTTCGAATTTATCTTAAGAAATAAAATTATCAATAAATATTATTTTAAACTAGAATGTTGTAGGAAGATTTTGACGTAACGATTACCAAAATGTACCAAAGATTAAGGTCACGAAGAAGCTTAACTTCGCCATCTTACACGACTTTCCCCTTTATATTTGATTCTAAAAGCGATCCAGTTTTAAGAAACAGTCAGTGCAAGTAGCTCCTATCCCTCAGGGCCGGGGGGGGGGGGGCCCTTCAACAAAACAATAAGAGCAAATTGTCTTCTTTCATGGAGGTTAGCAGCCATAATCGAATGCCTGTAGCAAAAATCAAAGTCTTAAAGTCATGTTGATGATGTTATTTTGAAAGTAAAAATTAGCAACACGTTTTGTAGTGTTTGTTTTAATGAAGAACATAGTGCATGCATGAACAAGTAACTGCGGATCACTCACTCAGTTCAATTTTATTCAAATTACAAAAAAAAAGAGCTTTATTTATTTAGCAATAGCAAGAAAGCCGGGTTGGTTCATAGATGCATGCAATGTTTTGGCGGGTGGGCATTGTATACTTCGTAGAATGCTTAGAGGGCCAATCGCGCAAGAATATTGAAAAACAATTTTGTTTGTTGTGATAACAAATGTCTAGTCAAAATCAACATGCATTCGTTATACGTATAAACATCAAAACAACTTTGCTTGCTATGTGCATTCTTTTTGGCACTATATACTAGGCAATAACAGGAACAGCACAAGATAGCGGGGAGACTTTTATTTTGAGGATTTTATTAATGCACGACTGACTGTACACAGGACAATAAAATCAAAGAATTTAAATAGTTAAGATAATTATTTGAGAGCTGATAATTGGCAGAAACAAAGATGTGCACAGCCAGGCCTTAAAATATGTCTGCTTTATGAAACAAATCGCTCATCTCCCTCCCTCGAGTGGGTTCTATATAGTTCTTGGATCATGCAGTTCCTTCGTTTCCTATCTTAAATATCAAACAGTTAATCTTTATAATCTGTGAATTGTAATTGTTTTGATTAATCTCTCCTTGCCGGCAAAGCAAAATCAACCCTTTGCACTCGAATGTCGCCTTATACAAAGTAGAGGCCCTCCCTCATGTATTATTATCGTAACTAGGTAGAGCTCTATTTGAAAAGAGCTGGAATTCTTGTCAAACAACGCTCAAATAACAACGCGTAAATAAGCCAGTCAATATATCGTTTAAGATCTCTCTCTCCCTAAGAACCCCAGAATAAACATATCGACGCTCTAATTAGCAAAGTGTCTAACTCCACTTTTTTTTCCAAATTTATTTCTGTTGGAAAATATCATTCTCCTTCTGCCCCGAACTGGGCAAGAGCGTAATTCAGTTCGAAAAGTGTTCTAACAGTGGCTCTAACAATGACAAGGAAATGTTTTTTGGCTCTCCTGAAAAATAAACAAAAATGGAGTTAGTCACTCCGGGCAACAATCGAATAGGCCAGAATCAATAGCAAAGCTTCCTCGGGTTTAAAAATGGAAATATTTGGCACTCAAAAGAGAAGACGTTTGAACAACGATTGCTCAAAAATTGAATTTTCCGACTCTCGCCACTCAGCATTCTCAGCAGGCGATATATCGCGGATAAAATTTTGATTTATTAATTCCTTAATCATCAAGTTGGTTTTTGCACTTTAAAACTATTTAAATAAATATCTTTAGAGAAATATATTCCCAGAAAATATTTTCTTTTTGTATTTTTGAATACAAAAAATAAATCCGAGTTGGCTGGGACCTTTGCAAATATAAATACCAGTGCAAAGCAGTGGCGGATCCAGAGGTGCTTCTCGGGGGGGGGGGTAGTCTGGAGTGACTGGTCGCACAGCACACATTTTTTCTTAATTTCGGTAATTTAAAGGCGCATTCTGTACTTGTTTGCCAGAATATAAATACAAATCAAATTTTTAAGTATTAATTTTTAAAATTTTAAATTAAAAATACATTTTTTTCGAAAAAAAGTATTTTTTTCAAATCTCAGGGAGGTAATTGCCTCCTTTACCCCCCTTGTATCCGCCCTTGGTGCAAAGGCTTCTAAGAGATCTTCTCTTGGCTTTTTACTTATATCCTCGAAAGTTTGTTTCCCTTTCAAAGCGATCAAAAGTAGAGAGCAACTTCAAACTCGACTTGAGAAAAATTTGCAAGGGAAACACAAAAGGATTGACTTTGTCCGTTGAAATTAAATTGAAATTCTTTAAAATAAACCCAACAAGCCCCATGGGGGGGGGGGGGGTCTAAAAAGAATTGGCCATTCTACACAATATCGAAGTTATTATACAAAGACACATTGACTGTAACATGTATATATAGACACTACATCAGGCATGTAAACACCGTCTTAAAACATGCACAACAACAACAGCAACAACAACAATTGCATTTTTGTATTGGCGTTTCGTTTTAAATCTTACATTTAACTCCACGGGGCACATATCTATCTGTTGCGGTGGTGCACCAAGGAAAACACGTCGTTAGAGCATCTAAGTGTTCATAATTATCATTAATTACTGTAAATTTTATTTCAATGTCGTCAATTATAAACCAGCAGCGATTCAAGTCAAGTGAACAGAAAAAACAAACAGATGACGTCATCTTCGACGGCCTCTACTTACTTGTATTGGAGACTTCTTTAACATATTGCATAGCAATTCGTTTTAAAACTTCTGCGTCATTTTCAGAGACGAAAAATCCCATAAAATTTTGCGAAATATATCTTTCTAATTTTAACGAGTCATTAAAATTGTTCCTTTGTGTTTCAACAACATGTTTCATCGATCGGGTTAATTGATTGACGGAGTCATCGGGGGCCTGCAACATAGAAAAAATTCTCTCTTATTATTCTAACTGACAGCTTGGCATTTGATTTTTTTATTTATTATTACAATTAATTGGCTGACATTAGCGAATTATATATACATGTAGGCCTATTTAGATTTTAAAATTTCTTAATTAAAGGACTCAGAGGAGATTTACTCGATTTTATTTGTTGCAGATGGACTTGCAGTTTAGAATAATTAATCAAAATTATTGTGGAGGATTTTTATTAGTAAGACGACTGAATTGCAATTGTCAGTTTCGGTCAGCAAATAAGACCATCATCAGGCCTGCGAAATTAATTAATACATCATTTTACAAAAACGTGAAGAACAATTCTTTTTCTAATTATAATAATATGTCTAATCATAGACATCATACATGTAAATTAGAATATGTATATTTATAAAATTCATAGACAGAGCATTAAAATAAACACAATCATTACAGTCAGGGGCGGATTAATGCAAGTTTGTCGGGGGGGGGGGGGTTTATTTAAGGACTTCGTCGGCCTCTATGGCCATTTAGACCCCTTTCCTATTTATTTAAATTTATTGGTAACAAATTCAAATTAAAGAGTGGAAATCATAATTTCTTTAGATTACTAGTTTTTATAACATTTTGAATTTCTTCTCGGAGGGGGGGGATCACCCCCCTTTAATCCGCCCCTGATTTCAGTCTATGAATTATAAATCTATATATAATCTCATTTACTATAGGAAGATGAAAATAGACTTTATTCGGCCCAAAATTATTTATTTGCCCATGTCAACGTTTCGGGGACTATACCTCACCCATCCTCAGGTATTTTAAGGTCCTGAGGATGGGTGACGTATAGTCCCCGAAATGTTGACATGGGTAAATAAATAATTTTGGGCCGAATAAAGTCTATTTCCTTCACCTTCCTGTAAATTAGACGGCCTTCCTCCATACGATTATATCATTTACTATATATTGTTTTTCACGTTTTTGTAAAATGATGTATTAATTCTTTTCGCCGGCCTGATGAAGGTCTTATTTGCAGACCGAGACTGATAATTGCAATTCAGTCGCTCGCTAATAAAAATCTTCGATAATAATATTTTGATTAATTATTTTAAACTGCAAGTCCATCTGCAACAAAGAAAATCGAGTAAACCTCCTTTGAGTCCTCTAATTATCGATTCTCGAGCTGTTTCTACAAATATTATAATTTCTTTAATTATAAGGACCGTCGCACATAGGGGTATTTGACGTAAAAACCCGATCAAAATAGAAAAACTCAAAGTTTACCTAATGCTACCCAAAATGGATGTTTCTTCATCTACTATAACCGGCTTATTGGAATCCAGCCCCCCGACACTTCTGGTTCGGCTATCTGGTCACAATGTCAGTCGGAAGTCAGTCATTGTTTTAACTGCTTGCCTTGTTTTTAGGCGCTCTCATTTTCTTTACTCAGTTATTTGTGCAAAATGTCTTCATGCGGCGGTCAACAGAAAAAAACGACTTGAATGTGGAAATTGAAGGTAAGCTCTCTATATTACAGTATATTTGATTAAGTTTGAACGTAATTATCACTGTTTTTTATAAATATCAAAAGTCGCTTTTTTTGAACATTTTTTTAAAGAAAATTTCAGACAAATTAGTGTTTTTGTTTATGTGTCGCGGCTTGTCGCCTCAAACTTTTATATGGGCATAAAGTTTAGTCTTTTAGGATGTAGAAACAAGAAAAACATTTCACCCCGACTCACCCCATATTTTTTTATTAGACTTTAAAGTGAACGAGGGAACAGAAATTCATTAAATCGATTTAGTATAATTTTAGTTTTCTTTTGTTATAGATCCTTTGGGAAGAGTTAAAAAATTACCAGAATGGAGTTCTATGATATTTTGAAAGAGTTCAAAGGAAAAAAAATAAAAGAAAAAATGAATTTGATGGAAGAAAGACTCATTCAACTAACTTCATGTCCTCCCGAAGAACGGAGTCCCTCGTTCACGTTAAAATACTATAAGAAAATATAGGGTGAGATGGGGGATATATTTTTATGTTTCTACATCCTAAAGGACTAAACTTTATGCCCAGATAAAAAGTTTGAGGCGACAAGCCGCGACACATAAACAAAAACACTAATTTGTCTGAAATTTTCTTAAAAAAAACGTACAAAAAGCGACTTTTGATATTTATAAGAAACAGTGATAATTACGTTTAAACTGAATCAAATATACTGTAATATAGAGAGCATACCTTCAATTTCCACATTCAAGTCGTTTTTTTCTGTTGACCACCAAATGAAGACATTTTGCACAAAAAACTGACTAACGAAAATGAGAGCGCCTAGAACCAAGACAAGCAGTTGACACAATGACTGGATTCCGAGTGATGTTATGACCAGGTAGCCGAACCGGAAGGGTTGGGGGGTGTAAAGGGGGTAATAACCCCCCTCCACGAGATTTGAAAAAAAAATACTTTTTTCGAAAAAAATTTTATTTTTAATGTAAAATTTTAAAAATTAATACTTAAAAATTTTATTTGTACGCGTATTTATATTCTTATATAAGGAAAATAATAAATAATTGGCCAGAATGCGCCTTTAAATTTTCCGAAATTAAGAAAAAATTGTGTTGTGCGACCAGTCACACCAGGTTACCCCCCCCTCCCGAGAAACACCTCTGGATCCGTCCTTGATTCCAATAAACCGGTTATAGTAGATAAAGAAGCATCAATTTTGAGTTTTTCTATTTTGATCGGGTTTTTACTTCAAATACTCCTATGTGCGTCGGTCAAAAAACAAATCCCTTTGCGTATTATCCGTTTATTTGTAAATATTTCGACCCCAGAGATATGGAATCATCTTCAGTACAATCAACAGATGTTTTGCAAATCCCATCCAAAATAGCTGAGCATTCCATGAATGCAATTTTTATAATCTTGCCAAACATCTGTTGATTGTACTGAAGATGATTCCATATCACTGGGGTCGAAATATTTACAAATAAACGGATAATACGCAAAGGTATTTGTTTTTTGGCCGACGGTCCTTATAAGTAAATTGATCATCCTTACGGCCATCTACAAACAATTAAAATTTCTTGTTTAGATCGTAATAAGAAAGGACCGGAGAATAAAGCCAGCATTTGATGGACTCCTCTCACATCTTCGTTAATGACTGATAGGTGATTCTACCCTTACTGCATCCCTACAGTCACTAGATCATAGAAGAAGAGTATCTTCACTATCTCTCTTCTACAGGTATTACCATGGTCAATGCTCTGCCGAATTAAAATCAATTATCCCACCCAATGCAACATATTCACGGAACACAAGAGAGGCATCTTCCCAGCATCCCTATGCTGTTCAGATCACACTAACAGAACAAATCAATTTCATTCTTCCTTTGTCCCCATGACCTCCCGTGATTGGAACAAGCTCCCTGAGTCTATCTTCCCCAAAACCTACAATCTTCAGACTTTCAAGTCTAACCTCAACAGGCATCTTCTCAGTTCCCGCAGTTGAGTTTCCCCTTTATGCTTCTCCTTTGTTTTTATTTTCTTCCTGGCTGCATGTGACTATTGGTCATTATAGGTCTTCGGACCTTATGCACCCATTCAAAAAAAAAAAAAAAAAAAATTGGTAGATATTTCGACCGGCTTCACATCACGCCTGGTCATCATCAGTACAAAACAATGATTTGATGGAGGGCCCGTGTCATAAAATATGTAATTATTTTAAAATTTTTCGAGAAGCAAGCATTTTTGTACTGATGATGACAAGGCATGATGCCGGTCAAAATATCTACCAATTAACGAAGATCCGGTCCTTTGCTATGAGTTAATGCGCTAATCCACGTTGATGTTTTCCTCAATTCATTTATTAGCGAAAGGGCGAACGTTCTCTCTCACCAGCTGCTTTATTCCTTTCTCTCTAGCACAGGTACTCACAGTGAGGGACAATATTAAGTCCCACCCATGCGTTTTCTACTTGTGATCATTTCATTGATTTAAAAAAAAAAGTATATATTTTTTAATGGAAACTTGCATGGTTCAAACGTAGAAAATTTCCAATAAAGATCCAATCTTCAAAACAATGAAATAATCACAAGTAGAAAACGCTTCGGTGGGACTTAATATTGTCCCTCACTGTACAGTTTGGAGGGAAAGTGGTGAGGCTTTTACGCCAAACTTATTAATAAATGGAAATATTTAAATTATGTGAGTTTTCACTGGGTTTCAAATGATAGAAATGTTTGGATTGCTAACTCATATATTTCGGGTTATTAGGATGTCGACATCAGTCCTGCTGATGGGCTAATAACCCCAAATACAGTATATTGAGTTAGAAATCCAAATATTTCTATCATTTAAAAACATCACATAAATTCGAGCCTCTACTAAAAAAAAATTATTTGACATCATAACAAGAATATAAATAAATAAGAAATTATATATATAAAGAAATAGATTATATATATCACGTATGGAGCTGTGAAGAAAATTCATAAAATTTAATATTTATTAATTCAAATAGCCGACAAAAGATAGGGTCGAACCACCGTATGCCCTACCACTGGACCACAGCACGGCATTCGGTTATTTGAATTCACTGAGACCTCTAAATTAGATTTTGAGAGAAATGGACCAAATACGAAGCCGCAAATTTCTCCGTCAACCAGGCGCAATGAGAATATCTTTCATTTATACAATTAACAAATAAGAAATTATATATATATATATCACGTTTGGATGAATTCAAATAACCGAATGCCGTATTTAAATTAAAATATATATATATATACTAGGGTATATAAAGTAATAAGAAAAAATATAAATAAAATACATGTATATATAATATAAGCTATTTAAGAGCCATCCTCATTCCTTTTTAGACGTAGGCCTCAATTTGAACTTTTGGGGTTCAAAAGTAAGGCTGAACGCACACCGATCAAGCAAAAACGTTTTCGAACAAAACTGTTTTTTCAATGCTGTTCTATGTATTTAACGCACATTCGATTCGACGTCATCGAGTAAAACCGTTTTTGCTCGATTGGTGTGCGTTCAGCCTAGAAGAGAATTCCATTTTCTTTTATAAAAACAATGAAATAATCACATGGGTGTACTTTGATATTGTATATTTATGTTAGTTAATATTGATAATAAAATAATAAAAAATTCTTAACAAAAAGCTCTACAAATTTAAATTTAAACAATCTTATAATAAGTTTTCCTCCACAAACACATCAACAAAATATCAATTTCTTTTATGTCAAAATAATTTCATTTTTTAAAAATAATTTTTAAGTAAATAATAATTAGCATACCTTAAAAAATGATACTAAAGTAATATGTGGTAAGAAATTATGTGCTCCATTCCAGCCACATTTAGTGAGAGATTTTTCCCAAAATGATTGCAATTGCTTTAGAAAGGGTCCCGTAGGACATGCGTAGAGGATGTACTCTCTGGGGCAGTTCTCATCGAGGGTTGGATCGTTGACATGTGCCAACAGCCAGTCAGATGCCAATTGAACGCCTCTGTGCCCGGTGGCTGCGAACGCCTTTTCTCTAAAACAAAAACCTCATTTGCTTGCTTCCTTCCTTCTTCTACCCGACAAACTATTCACCTGACTCTTTGTTATTTTATGTTCGTTTTATTTAACATAAAATTTATTTTACCTTACTTTGTTTTTCTTCTTTTAAAACAAACATGCTGAAGAATTGGGGTGGAAATAACCACCAATCAATAACTCTTATCAGTAGATGTGGAGAATTTCTTTGATAAATAAGAGTGAAACTGTTAAAAACAAGAATCAGCAAAGAAAGAGTTTATTTTTGATTATTAGAAATTAGCAACAACGAATAACAAATATTTTGATAGTTAACAAAAAAAGAGAGATTTTCACACTTTTTTGTTTGAATGAATGAATGATTCACAGAATAAAATTAAGAACATTGAATGAAAATCACTTATTATATATTAATCCTTTTAAACAAATTGTTTTTTATCTATGATTTATCTCAGAAAAATAAAAGATTTTAAAACTAGATCTGATCTGTCAAATGATTTCGGAAATGACAGATGACAGGGATGACAGATAGACAATTAAAGTTGACATAAAGGTATTTGGAAAAGAAAAAAATAAATGGGCTTACGCTCTGTGTTTGGGAAATCCCATTTGCAAAAGAATTTGTAAAGGAGAGGCATGCTGCTTTGATGGTTTAGTTGGAGTTGAATTTTTCCTCGGGGGTAGAGTCGCAGCAGCCATTTTGCATTTTCAAAACAAACAACTCGACTCAATTCTCGTTTTAAATATATTCTAAAATTTCATTTTCATCGTTGCCTTGATAAAACTTTAATTCTAAAATTAAATTTTATTTATTTATCTATTAATGTATTTAAATTTGTTTTTGTTTTAAAACCAATTTAATATTAAAAAGCAGATGTCAAAATGACTTGGTCAGTGAGTTGTATTTTCAAAGTTGACAAGTGCAATTTGTGATCAATGGCGGGGGTGTTATTTGAAGATATTTTTAATGTTAAAGACATCGATCCAGAGGGGAAGAAATTCGATAGAGGTCTGTTTAAAATATTCTTTTATACTAACATTTTATTTTTATTAAAAAACAAATCTTTAAATAACATTGAAATGAAATGACAGCCGGGCTAAACTAACCTTCCTTGACATGCTCACATTTTATTTTAAATTTTCTATTTAATGAAATTAGATTAATGTTAAATTATAACAATAATATTTTATTAAATCACAGTTTTATCAAATAAATAATATTATTTATCAATATTAGCAAAAATCAATCACTTTGACAAATTACACTCGCATACTTCATTATTATCCAATCTATATAAGATATCAATCCTAATTTGACACTTTTTATGCTTATATAATTGGTTTGCTGAGTTTATAGCCTCATAGGATTTTATTCCTTTAATATGAAAAAAAAATAGTTTGTTAATATATAAATTAATTCAAATTTTGTGATTTCCTTGTTATTTATTTATTTCTCGAACTAGGTGTCTTGAAATTGCCTGTCTTTCATTTTACTTTGTTTGGGTCTATATAGGTGAGAGAAAGTAAAAACTGTGTTAAAATTCCAACACCTCTTGCACTTATAACTTCTCTTACTTAACAGGCTAATTCCTATTCACATTAATGAGTTAAATCAAATTCTTCACAAACAATTATATGTTTATATATAAAAATAAATATGCGAAAACTTATCTTCCCACACACACGATCGCAGAAACCTTCCAGAACATATATATATTTAATGTCATGCTTGATTCCTCCATTCTAAACACATTCAGCCGCGTGAAGTAAACGCTTCTAGCATTTAGTTCTAGCAAAGTAAAGTAAAAATCTATCAACCTCCTTTAAATTACAAATATTTATATAGTTAATTACCTCTTCAGAACCCCCCTGAACATGAACCACGGGTTGTAATTGTTTTTGACTTTTCGAGTTATTTCTAAATGACGAATATCTCCAGGCTGCTCTTGCAACGAGTGATATTTACTCCCACATCTGTAGCATCTTCTTACCATTTCAGGTTTTCCCTTCTCATTAGGCGAAACTGATCTCTCAACGTTTTTAACAAAAACAACAACATAATATTTATCTAACAGTTAGAGTGTTCATCATCATGATGGTTTGGTTTCTGGGTTCTAACGAGGCTGCATTCAATTTCACCGATTGCAAGAGGAAGTTGTACTTTTGTGACCAATCTAATTGTGCTCTCTGTTTCATGTGTGATTTTTCTCAGCACAAAATTGATCTTTTTGCCCACAATAGTTCTATGAACTCCTTCATCTTTAGCAATTCTTATTTGGAATGGATCACTTATAAAACGTAGAAATATTTGATTTATTTTTTGTTTAGAATCTCTTTTTTCATTCTTGTTGCACAGAAAATGTTCAGCTTCCATCATCCACATCATGTTTTGTAAATCTTTATAATTTCTTATATTCCTGAACACGACAAATTGTTCTTTTTGAGTAAGAGCACGTACCATTTAGAAATGCAGCCATTGCACAAAAATAAGGGACTCAAACAAGCGACGAGCCACACTTGAAAAATGAAGTGGATTCTGCGGCCCATTAAGCTACTCTCTCACTTTGACAATTTTGAATTAACAACCTCGGATTATCGGCTCTTCCCATTGACGCAATCAGGTTTTCCTGCTGTATGAATTTGTTTTTATGGACCTTTCGGTTTGATATTAACGAATATCCTTCAGGATTTAATAGTTTTTTTTTTTCAATTTGAAATTCCTATCGGGATCCCCGTTTATTTACCCGAGATGCTTTCGTGCACGAAGACACACACCTCAAACTCAACCGGCCTCTGGCCGTAGCCATCTACCGACACCCCGTGAACTTACATCATTTCCTATCTCGAACTCGTCCACCTGCTTTCGTCTCTAGCTCGTGAACTATTCCTTATTTCTGGTTCCTTTTATCCAACCTCTTCCATGCTAGGGAGGATGTCCTAGTTTGAGGAGGGACTCCCCTCAGCACCGACTCCTTTCGAAGAATGCATCACTGAGAGGGTCATCCCTTCCACAGGACGGGATGTCACAGCAACCCCTCTCTTCGTGGAGTTGCCTGGGGGCTATTGTGGTGAGATCCAATATTCCAATCCAGTGCCTGCTTGAGGATTTGTTTACATTAAATAAATATTTTTATTTAATGAAAAATCCCGCATGCCAAGGATTTGAACAGGGGTCTTCTTTGTAGAAGCCGACACCCTAGCTCACTACACCAGCGAGCCCCCTGTTTAAATTCTTAATAATATTTAAAACAAATGCAAAGACTTAATAAAATGAAAAGACATTCTGAGCAGGATTTAAGCCTCTAGTTGTGGCCCAAGGGGCAGTGATGCATTCTTCGAAAGGAGTAGGCTACACCCTGCTTTGTGGTCTCAGAATTATTTGGAAATTTGTCATCCCAAATTCTTAATAAATGTGCTAATATTTTCATATTTTTACTTTCTTACCTATGATATATGTAATATATATATAGAGAGAAAGTATTGTTCATGTAAAAATTCGATGTCGAGATTTTGATGGATTTCACGTTTTGAGGTCCCCTGAATCAAAAAGTGGTTTTCGCGACATGGTCTGTCTGTGTGTGTGTGGGTGGGGTGTGTGTGTGGGTGGGTGTGTGTGTGTTCAATTTTAAGCATGAAGGAATTGAGCTATGAGGCTGAAATTTTATATTTAAGTTAAACACCCTCCGGGACCGAAAAATAAGCTTTTAATCAAAATCGGCCAAAGAGTACTAGTACTTTACTGATGTACTTTTTCAGTTTTTCGATTTTCTCAAAATTCGCTCTAACGATTTTGATTAAAATTCAAAAATCAATTATTTTTTAGATGCTCTTTCAAATGTATATTCTCGTTTTGCCCTCAAAATTGTTTGAAGCACACTTTATCTTGTGCTAAAGATAGGAGAAATGGTTGCCATGTAACAAAATATAAATATTTTCCCATATTATAAATTTTACATCTGAATTCAAATATTTATGGGAACTAAATAATGTCGACACAAAATCTGGGGAGAACAAATTTGATTAAAGGAAGTGAAAGATTTTTTACGAATAAATTCTTGTTAAATTGAAATGATTATAAGCAAGAGAGGAGGCGGGGGAGATGATTGAAATTGATGGCCCACACCTTTTACGTGACGCGGCCAAGAAGGATGAGGAGATCTTTCACTCTCTATAGGGGGATCCGCATTGCGCAGGATTCAAACTCTCTGAATTCTTCGAATTGGATGCCCAGACATCGATCGCATTGCCTCCCACCCACTCATCTGCCACATGAGAGAGGATTTTCTCTCAACTACCCGTACCTACTCGCAATATTGATATACTGTATATCAACAGGGACTGTGTCTGGGGTGGGAAACTATTTCCTTTCTCAGGAGATAACCCCCTCCCCCCTTCTCTATCTCATTATTTATTTCAACTAGATGAAGTGCTAGATGGAAGCAAGGAATAAGGGGGTGTAGGGGGCCATGGTAACAAAATATAAATATTTTCCATACTAATAAATCTTACATTTTGAATTCTAATATATCGGCAGGAACTAAATATATCTCGACACAAAAAATCTGGTGTGACAAGCACAGATCACAACTTTTGATTACCGAAGGTGCGAGAAACTTGTGTGCTACGAATCTAATTACTCCAGGTAATTCCCTTCCACGGGGGCCGGCCACTCAAACAACAAATGTTCCATAGTTTCATTTTTTCCATATTGCAGCATACACACTTCTCCTCGAAGTCTATTGTGTATCTGATTCCTTAAGTAGTGGCCTGTCATTTTTATTCTCTGGGCCGACTGTCCCACAAGCTCAGGATGCAGGGTTATCGTGTTATCAGTCTGCTTCATCAGCAACAAAGCTAGTATTTGGAAGATTCCACAAACCACCCAACCATGTTCTTGATAGTTCAATTTCTCAAGGATCATAGACAAATTATTATAGTTTTATTCTATTTATTTTGTTGACTTGTCACAGTATATACGTCACAAATAAAACAAAAGTTATCCGGAGAAAGAACACAACCTCTGGGAGCCATAATCCAGAACTAATCAAATACGTGCATATAAACTGCTCTTTCGGGTCTGAACCACCTGTGGAGTGTGAGACAAAGCTGTTTGCAGCCTTATGCCCACTGAGAGACAGTGTCCATTTTAGCCAATCACAGAGCTTGTTTTGGACTCCGGCTAATTTGAGAGATAAATTTAAAAGGTCTTTCCTGCTTCCTTAATCAACTTTTAATTCATTTTAACACTTCCTTGCCTAAAATAGCTATTCTGTAAGCAAAAACTTTAAAGCCAAAGCGTTAACATTGTTAAAAATTAATGTCATGTCCAGGGAGTGCAAACTACGAGTATTTTTCCGGTCACAGTTTTCGATTGGTCCACGTCATGAAGCTCCTCCTTGCTTGTATTTTTCTATTTGGCAGCGATGTTGAACCTAGTTCACATTCATTTTGTTTTATTTGCAAATTGTATAGTTTCTGATTAAGCTAATTTAGACCCTGGTATTTACACTGCTTTATTAATAATATGCCGTATATACATTTTTATAAATGGTTTGTTTAGAAAGATTTTTAATTTTTAATTGAGGTGTATAGCTGTAATAATACGATTTATTTAAGGTTCAAGAAATCTCCAATGAGCAACGCAGCTAGTCGTTTTTTCAATTTATTTATTTAAATGAAAAGTGCCAGGGCCAACGTTTCGGTCGCATATAGGACCATCATCAGGGCCAAGCCATTGTCAATTTATTATTCCTCTTGCTCATATTGGCCAAAGAAATTATTAATAATACAATAAGTTCAATGACCAAACTTAGAGGAATAATAAATTGACAATGGCTTGGCCCTGATGATGGTCCTATATGCGACTGAAACGTTGGCCCTGGCACTTTACATTTAAATAAATAAAAATTGAAAAAAACGACTAGCTGCGTTGCTCATTGGAGATTTCTTGAACCTTAAATAAAAGATTTTTTACAAAAGGAAGAGCTCCATGACGTCACTCTCTGGGAATGGAAAAAATGTACACAAACCGAGTTTGACCCCCCCCTGATTTAACCTAAAAGGTAAGGTTATGATTTTGATAGCTTTGAAATAAAACCAACCTGTTAACGTCGCTGTTAAAACTTTGTTGCATTTTTTTAACGCTGATTGTTATTACATTACTTTCTAACATTCATTTGTTGATTTTAGAGAATAGACATGAATATGCGTTTTTCCCAGTTTCAGTGATTAAAAAACTGTAAGAAACAGTGATTTGAGTTTTTTTGTTGATGCAGATCAGCGTAATCTATACTGTTCAAACCGAAATGTTGCTCTTTTTCTTAATTTCTTTCCATTATTTTTTTAACAAATTGAAAGGTAATTAATAAGTTGTGCAAGTTTTCACACGTGAATAATTCAAGAGAAAAGGAAAAGGAAAGTAAGAGAATATTAGTGGAGGGTGGTGGGTGGAGGGATGATGAGAGAGGAGAGGAGAGGAGAAGTAGCACCCACTCACTGAGAGAGAGAGACCCGGGATCGATCCAGGGCAGGGAGGCTATGAGCCACACACACACACAAAATGCCCTTCGAATATCGCCCACGTCGTTCGTTCGTTCGTTCGTTTTCATCCCTTATAGGGGGGCTCCATTTAGGTGGGGACATCTCTTTCTTATTTGTTGTTCACACTCATTTCTCTTCCTTTGGGACAAAATCATCTAACTGAAAGAGTTCTCTTGAGCAGCCCCTCTAAGCCTGATGATAGAAATAGAAAAAGTTGAACAAACTTTATAGGCTAGTAAACAAAAAATTAAAGGAAAGACAAAATTTCAATTCGACGTTTCGGGAACGCATCATTTCCATCTTCAGACAATTTATCGTCCCGAAACGTCGACGAAATCGAATCTGCCTTCTCGTTTAGGTCCTTTTTTGGCATCGAATGCCATTTAGACCCCGTCCCTATTTATTTCAATTAGATTGGTAGCCAAGACGATTTAAATAAATTTTTGTCTCATGAGACGGGATGCTAACCCACGACCCTTGGTATACAAGGCCAGCCACTATACCAAGCCCGAGGGCTCTCGATGTAGTTGCCGACTCGTGTCAGCCTTTCAAGACAAAAAACAAGCATAAGATGGAATGGTTTCACTCATAGTCGGAGAGCTGGCGACAAGAGTTTTCTGAAGGCTAATATTTGCAGAATAGATTGCATTTTAGTGATGGAAAGATACTCTAGAGTCAGCACTTCTAGTGCCGCGGCGTTTAGCGGGAATATGCCGGTAAAGTTGCGGGAAGATGGTTTTTCGCAAATATCTCGAAAATTATGCGGTTTTCCGCAAAAATTCATCTATACAAAAATAATTAAAATTAAATTACAAACAAAAAGTGTCTAGTAGACACTAGATTTTGCTACTCTTTGATTTTAGTAAGGCTTTTGACACAGTAGATCTGGATTTGCTTTTGTCTAAGCTTGCTGGCCTGAATTTCTCGCGAAGTGCGATTGGTTGGTTTAAGTCTTACTTGACAGGCCGGGAGCAAGCTGTTATTGGTTCGAGTGGTATTGGCTCCTTTTTGAGAACTAATCCTGGTGTCCCCCAGGGCTCCGTGCTTGGACCTCTTTTGTTTTCCATCTATATAAGTGACATCTCGAGGGTTATTGACTGCAATTACCATCTGTATGCTGACGATCTGCAGATTTACCGCTCGTTCATTCCTAGCGAAGGGCCCGCTGCAGTTGATGCAATGAATGTCACGGTTAGAGAAATTTGCTCCTGGGCTGGGGACGAGGGTTTGGTCATCAATGCCCGAAAGAGTCGCTCAGTGACGGCTAGAACTCTGCGAGATTTACCTGGAGTACAGGTGGAGGGTGTTACGTTGCCCTACGAGACGTGTGTTAAAAATCTGGGGATCTTGATGGATAGCGGAACAGGTGGAGATGGTGCACAGGCGAGTTTATTCCATCCTTTATCAGATTGGACGACTTAGGGAGTTTCTTCCACTCAGGACTAGGGCCCAGTTGGTGCAGGCTTTGATAGTGCCCCATTTTGACTATGGAAGTGTAGTCTATGGGGGTCTGTCGGCGGGTCTTGGCCGCAGGCTGTGTTCGATTTGTATTCGGTGCCTCCAGGTTTGAGCACGTGTCGCAATATTATGATCGCCTTGGGTGGATTAGACTCGCTGAGAGAAGAGCTTACTTGTTGGGAGGGCTCCTATATAAAGTAATTAACCTGCTTATTTATTTGATCTTTTGAAGTTTTCCAACAAAAATATGTACTCTCTAAAAACGAATTAGTAAAAAACTACTAATTCATAGTGTATAGTCACTTTTTAAGATGTGCAAAGTAGACCACCCGTAAATAGTGGATATCCACTTTTTCAATTAGTAAAAATTATTAATATGAAAAATTCACTAATTGAATAAGTGAATTTTTAAAAAAATAATGACCAAAAAAAGAATTGTTTAAGATATCTGAAATAAGGTGCGATGACACCGGGACCTTAACTTGTGTTTACTGACTCGAGTTTTAGCCGAACCCACTTAAACTTAACTTACTATTACTTCTCTGTTATTTGCTATATAAGTATGTCGCTGATGTTAACAATGCTTTTTACTTGAATGTTACTATATTCCTTCCCAGCAATTTATTTCTAAATAAACTTAATAAAACTAATTATCGTTATATCAAGAAATATATTTACTAAATTTTAAGTAAAAATATTTCTTAATTGACTATTTAAAAAATAATATTTTATTAATTTGAATCTATTTGTTTTGACTTAACATATATTTCCTGCAATTTTTAACAAAAAATACAAGTTATCTCAATATTATTATTTATTTGTATTATTATTACTTAAATAAAGCCTTATATTGCCAAAAATGTCTTTATTAAGGAACCGATCAAACAGCTGGTCGGCCATGTTGGCTTCTCAGACAGCCGGAATTGAATGAACTACTTTTTGAATTAGTAAAAATAACTAATCTAAAAGTAACCAATAAATTTACTAAATATATTAGTAGATTCTACTCAAAATGACTAAATTTGGTGTAATTTTCTTACCTACTGTTTGAATAAGTATAAATTCTACTAATTCGTTTTAAGAGAGTATGGCTTGAGGTCCTCCCCAGCAGAGTTTAATTATCCCCAACCACACATCAACTGCCTTCCATGAGTCGTTTCTGGTTCGTTCTGCTCATCTTTGGAACTCGATCCCGCTCTCCTGGAGGGGGGGCTTCATATGGGACCTTCTTGGCGAATCTGAGAGCGTATGTGGTGAGTCTGAGAAATTAGTGGTCGGAACGCTGTTTGGGGCGGGAGAATGAGGAGATCAGGTCTTGATTGTCTTTCCTGGTTGTCGGTAGTTTGTGGCCACGGGTGGTGACTAAAGATTATGGCTGTGATTTTTGAGCGATTATGATGTCTAAATTTATGTTTAAGAAAAATATTAATAAATGTTTGTACTCGCTCATATGAGGCACCCATGCCTCAGAGCTAATTTGTATATAAAATAAAATAAATAAATAAATAGTACATAATCACGCTAAAGGGAACTGAACGGTTTGGGAGATAGAGAGGGGTAAAATTTGATGGTTGTCATGGTAACAAGATATAAATATTTCTCTATATCAAAAATGTCTCCTTTCATATGAATTACAAATTTTATCCCTTTATATCTCCCGAACCGTTCACTTTAGCGTGATTATCTACTAGATCATTTTTGTTTGTAGTTTAATTTCGATTATTTTTACGGGAAACCGCATAGTTTTCGAGATATTTGCGAAAAACCATCTTCCCGGCTAATTCCCGCTAAACGCCCCGGTACTGCAAGTGCTGACTCTAGAGTATCTTTCCATCACTAAAATGCAACCTATTCTGCAAATATCAGCCTTCAGCTCATTTTTGTCGCCAGCTCTTGGACTATCACTTTCCAGCGCTATTTTATCCAGTCTAATGATCAGGCGATGCCCTCCCCCCCCCCCCTCCCCACAACAACAAAAACATTTTTCTTTTCTTAAATCAAATTCATTCCACAACAAATTGATTTTTTTTTTTCCTCCTCTGTTGTTATTCATTAGCTCGGTATCCGATCCATCCATCCTCAGTTTCGGTATCTGTGACGAGAGAAACAGGAAAATGGGAATGGGAATTTGTTGTGACGTCAACCGCAGAATTCTCTCTCTGTCATTCGGAGCAATTAATTCCACCTACACTCACTCGTATGGTGTATGGAAAGCATTAAACTAGAGAGCTCGGAGAGAAGGTCAAAAGGTCGGTTTTCGCATATACGATACAATCAAATTGACTACATTTTTCGATTAAAAGCTTTTTACTTTCTCTTACATCTATATATATAGAAAGTATTGGATTCATGTCAAAAATTCGATGTCGAGATTTTGATGGATCTTCACGTTTTGAGGTCCCCTGAATCCAAAAAAGTGGTTTTCGCGACATGGTCTGTCTGTGTGTGGTGTGTGTGTGTGTCTGTGAACAAAATATCTCAAGAACGAAAAGAGCTAGGAGGTTGAAATTTTATATTTAAGTTAGGCACCCCCATGGGACTTGACACGAAGCTTTTGATCAAAATCGGCCAAAGAGTACTAGTACTTTACTGATGCACTTTTTCAGTTTTTTTTCGATTTTCTCAAAAATTTGCTCCAACGATTTTTTTTTTAAATTAAAAAATCAATTATTTTTTAGATGCTCTTTAAAATGTATATTCTCATTTTGTGATTGAAATCTTCTGAAGACCACTTTACTCTTGTACTCCATAGGGAAGATAGGAGAAATGGTTGCCATGGTAACAAAATATAAATATTTTGTCATACTTATAAATTTTACATCTTGAAATTCGAATGTACCGTACTGTCGGAAACTAAATACATGTCGATCACAAAAAATCTGGTGTGACAAGCACAGAACACAACTTTCGATTACCGAAGGTAAGAGAAAGTTGTGTGCTAATGCGCCAGTCACACCATTATTTTCTCAAAATTCACTCCAACGAATACGCGTAAAATAATGTAAAAACTATAGAAGTAATTATAAATATAATATTGATTTTAATTCTTTAATTTTTTTTTTTTTCATACATTCATACTTTATTCTCAGGTCAGTCACACACACACACACACACACACACAGTCTTTTCGGGAACTTAGGCCATTTAAGACTTTTACGATAACCGTTATTATTTATGATATCTATTGGGGGTCCAGGCATTTCTATTAAAGTCATTTGGTATCCAAATGCCTTAAATAAAATCATCGGACTCCTGGGGTCGAACCCGTAAAGACAAGAAGCTTAAATAAAACGTCGGAGCGTGGAATCCGAACCGTGATAGAAGGTAGGCACGCTACCAACTAAACCAAGCCCGTAGGCAATTCTTTATTTAACAACAATACAACAATCTCTAATAATCAACTAATTAAATAAATAGGATCGGCCAGCTGGATCCAACACCCCTTAGCGATGGATAACCCAAACAACAGCTAATAACATCGGTTGCCTATCTGACAGGAGGATTTGAATTCGTTTGTGATTCAGGACAAGGAGTTCATCCCGAATACAATAATTTTGGAAAGAGAAAATCAAATTATATAATAATAATCTGGTGTGACTAGTCACACAGCACGCAACCTACGTTTGTTGTGTTCCGTGCTTGTAACACTAGATTTTTTGAAATTTTCGTTTGTGTTTGAGGTATATATATAGCTGGCGTTTCGTGACTAAACGCCTCCTTTCTTCAGCAGCAAATGGCTTTCTACGGATCCTCAGACGAATTTGGTGTATTGATTTCACTCTCAAATGACAAAACCAAAGGCAGGGTTCATTTATTAACACCAGCAGTTGCAAGTACTCTTCTATTGTTGTCTTTCGCCTCGGGCTTGGAGTAGTTGCTAGCGTGCCTACCTTCTATACCGAACGTCGCTGGTTTTTTTTTTTGGTATCCACATGGCTTGAATAAAATCATCTGACTGCCTCGGATCCGAACCCGCGACCCTTGGGATACAAGGCCTGCACGATAAGCCCTTGGGCGTATATTTGAGTAAATATTATTATCGTATGGAGGAAGGCCGTCTAATTTGCAGGAAAGTGAAGAAAAATATTTATTCGGCCCAAAATATTTTATTTCCTATTTCAACATTTCGGGGACTATACGTCACCCATCCTCAGGCCAAAGGTTGTAAAAAATCGTTCGTGCCTCCTGCACTCGTAAAATAAATACTTAAATTATATTGTTGTTTGAAATGGTGGCTGTACTACAGGCTTAGGCTCACCATATAGCCAAATTACATACCAGCTGCAACCACGAGCCACTCTGAGTCAATAATTGTTGTATTTATTTCACGAGTGCAGGGGGCACGAAAGATTTTTTACAACCTTTGTCCTGAGGATGGGTGACGTATAGTCCCCGAAACGTTGACATAGGAAATAAAATATTTTGGGCCGAATAAAGTCTATTTTTCTTCACCTTCCTGAGTTCATTTTATTATTCCTAAAGCGATATATACAGAAATTGTTGTAACCGCAGTCAGGCACAAATAAACCAAATGTTTATGCAACAAAAACAAAAAAAACATTAAATTTTGTATTGATTTTAATTAAATTAATTAAGACATGAATGAAGGTATGAATAAAAGCAAGCAAGCGAGAGGGAGGGAGTGTTTATTCATCAATAAATAAATAAATAAATAAAATCTCTCTCTCTCTCGCAGAGGTTGTTGTGTAAGTGAAACGAAAACAGTTGGCGCAATATTGCGCAATCCAACAGAGAGCAGAGCAGAGCAGAAGCAGAGTCCCAGAATATCCCGCAATTTCCTTCTCCTTCCTCCTTTATGCAACGCAAAATTAAATTCACGGCCATGACTCACACATATGTCATCCCTTCTCTTCCCTCAGGACACGACTACGACTACGACTCAATCTCTCTCTCTCTCTCTATTGATGTTTACTTATTCATCCATGATGGCGTTATTCGTTTTGACATTGCGTTAGGGTAGGAATCGCCATTTGGCAAAATGCCTTCAATCAATATTATTGTTTTTTACCATAATAAGTAAGCAGTCAACTTGAAACTGTTGATTTAAAGATTTAATCCTTTTCGGTAAACTATTTGAAATACAAAGAATAAAATAATAAGTGTTTCCACATGATCAATGAACATTAATAAATATAACTATGTGGCATGAATTTAATTTTGTATTTTTGCCTATTGGACAGAGGCCAGTCGTTTTAACATTGTATTGATACAAAATAAACAGAAATATAATAATACTTTATCTTACCTATATATGAATATATATATAGAGAAAGTATTGAATTCATGTCAGAAAATCGAGATTTTGATGAATATACACGTTTTAAGGTTCCCTGAAAAGGGGTTTTCGCGACATGGTCTATCTGTGTGTGGTGTGTGTGTGTGTGTGTGTTCAATTTAAAGCATGAAGGAATTGAGCTATCGGGCTGAAATTGTATATTTAAGTTAGACCCCCACCTAGGGCGTGTTAATGGGTCGTTTTGATAACTTACCTACCCCAACATTAAAATAGGCTCTCTATGGGGAAATACATGGTGTTTGTCCTTCAGCTATTTTAATGCTGAATGGTGTTTGTCCTTCAGCTATTTTAATGCTGAAGGACAAACACCATGTATTTCCCCATAGGGAGGCTATTTTAATGTTGGGGTAGGTAAGTTATCAAAACGACCCATAAGCTTTTAATAAAATCGGCCAAAGAGTATTAATACAATACTGATCTACTTCTTCACTTTTTTTTTTTATTTTCTCAAAATTCACTCCAACGATTTTGATTAATAGATGCTCTTTAAAATGTATATTCTCATTTTACCATTGAAATCTTCTAAAGATCACTTTACTCTTGTACTTCATAGGAAAGATAGCAATTTCTCTGTTTACTATGGTAACAAAGTATAAATATTTTCTCCATTTATAAATTTTACATCTTGAATCCTAATATATCGTCGGAAACTAAATAAATGTATGTCTACAAGAATCTGGTGTGACAAGCACACAAAGTTGTGTGCTGTGCGACCAGTCACACCAGATTTTTTATTAGGCGATTAGCCGAGGGGATAAAGCATTTGAGGAGCTTACATCTGTTATAAATGATATTTATAAGCTATCACATATTAGGCAACCTTCCTACACACGATTATATCATTTTATTGAAAAACTAACTCTGCTCAGGGACCCTCATCTTGTGGGTACCTGGATGGCGACCACGAGCTGCCGAGCTGGGACTGCGACTCTTTCTGCTCTTTACATGTCTCTTCCTTTCTTCTATATATACAACAGGCGTACAGACCGTGCAACGGGCCAGCCTGGTCTATTTCTTCCGGTCGCAACAAAACCCATTCCCCCGACCCCGCATTGCGGAAACACGACTAGGAAAGAAGAAGGAAATTGAAAAACTAACTGTCGAATGTTTTATGATAGAGCGGTGGGAATGAGATGTTCAGATTAGGGAATGGAACTCAATGAATTGATCAGATGATAGATTTAATATTTCTATAGATAACGTTTCCCCCTCCCGGTCAGTTGATTTTAATAAAATTTGAATTTCTGTTTGTGTAGTTCTGAGGATTCGTTCTTTTGAACTAGACTCTTCTTCACTACCCCCTCCATAGTCATTTGATTTTAATAAAATTTGAGCTTCTATTTATGTAGTTCAGATGATTCGTTCTTTTGAACTAGTCTCTTCATTTGATTTTAATAAAATTTGAATTTCTATTTGTGTAGTTCTGAGGATTCGTTCTTTTGAACTAGCCTCTTCATTTGATTTTAATAAAATTTGAGCTTTTATTTATGTAGTTCAGAGGATTCGTTCTTTTGAACTAGCCTCTTTCCTATAATAGAGAAAGACTCGTTCTGTTGTGACTAAAGCCAATCACACAACTATTCTAAAAATATTGATTGAGTGTAATCGATTAGAGAGAGATAAAATTGAACTTGACCTTGGTTAAGTAGTGGCTGCATGGCTAATCCAATTGGGTTCGAATTGAGTGAGAAGAAAGGGTTAGAAAGGGGGCGTGTATATCTGGGAGGCAGGCAGGCAGGCAGGGGATGGAAAGAGGGGATGGAGGGAGAGAGGATCCCGGGGGAGGGAAGTCGTCGTCGTCGTCGTCGTCGTGGATGAGAGAGAAGACTCTCCTAGCTCCAGGTTTAGGTCACTGTTGACTACCAACCAGCAAACATGCCAACCCAAGTGCTGCTGCTACGTCATCATCATCATCATCAGCAGCAACCCCCTTGATAGAGAGATTACAGTACAGGTACACTCAACTCTTTTTCGCTGATTAGAACTATTTCGTCGTTTAACCTTTTGATTTTGTGTAAAAATACAACCCCCCCCTCTATTCGATTTGCTTTTGCGTCATCATATTCATGATTTTCTCATCTTTTGGTTTAAATTTCTTTCTATTTTGAAATCTTTTACCTTCCCGCCAATATATAACAATGCTCGTAAAGGATAAGGACCCTAGAAATGAAATCAACAAATATTAAAGTGTGTGTGTCGCTCGCTTTTGATGTTGATTTCATTATCTGATTAGGATGACGTTTGACAAATTCAATCGGGATTGACTATCAGCCCCCGCTGGACCAAATCTTGTGAATTTTGAGTCCAGCTCTTGAAAACCCAAGATAAATAGAGGAAGTATCGCAATCTCGGGATTTTGAAATCTCTCGGCTCTCTGAGTTATAAAAAATCGAATTATGACTCTGTGTGCGTCACGATTGCTTAAAAACACAATCAATAAAATTTTAAAACTAATATGTGTCAACTATTGGAGTGCCCACAGGGCTTGGAGTAGTTGGTAGCGTGCCTACCTTCTATACCGAACGTCGCGGGTTCGGGCCCTAGGCAGTCCGAGGATTTTATTTAAGCCATTTGGGTACCAAATGACTTAAATAGAAATGCCTGGACCCCCAATAGATATTATTAAACATACTGAGTATCGTTAAAGTCTTAAATGGCCTGAGCTGCCGAAAAGACTGTGTGAATGTGTGTGTGTATCAGTGGCGGATCCCGAGGTGTTTCTCGGGGGGGGGTAATCTGGAGTGACTGGTCGCACAGCACACATTTTTTTTCTTAATTTCGGGCGCATTCTGTACTTATTTGCCAGAATATAAATATAAATCAAATTTTTAAGTATTCATTTTTAAAATTTTACATTAAAAATACATTTTTTTTTCGAAAAAAAGTATTTTTTTTTTCAAATCTCAGGGGGGTAGTTACCCCCTTTACCCCCTCCCCTTGTATCCGCCCTTGGTGTGTATGTGAATGTGAATGTTTAAAAAAAAAAAAAAAAAAACCTATTGGAGTAAATACATGAACCGGATGTTCAGTAGAACTTTACCTAAAAAACTTGTATATAATTTGAAAAGTGAAAGTATTGTAATCGTAAAAAAATTCGACTTCGAGATTTTGATGTTTCTCCATGTTTTAGACCTCCCTGAGTGCAAAAATACTATTTTTGGCATTATGTCTGTGTGTGTGTGTGTGTGTGTGAACACGATTGCATAAAAACCAAAGCAGCTAGATCGATGAAATTTGGTATATGCTCCTTACACTAAAATTGTAGACTCCTATCAACTTTTGGAATAAATACGTCACCTGGTAGTAGTAGTACTTTACCTAATAAGTTTTTTCAGAAATTTCGAAATTTTCAATTTTTTATCATATTATGATAAAATACTCAATTTTAAAAAGTTTTTATTCTTTGACATTTTTACGAAAACTGAATATTTTTTGAAATAATCACAGAAGAAATAGAAAATATTCGTTAATTTTGGAAAGAAAATTAAAACAAAATCATGCAGGTGTCATTCAAAAACATGTAAATATAAACAAATGAATTCGTTTTTTAATGACACCTGTATGATTTTGTTTTCATTTTCTTTCATAATTTACGAAAATTGTCTTTTTCTTTGATTATTTCAAAAACTATTCAGTTTTCGAAAAAATGTCAAAGAATAAAAAATTTTTAAGGTGCGCGTCTCGGGGTGCTAATTTTGGGACTTTCCAGCGGCCACAATTTTGAAGCTATTGACGTCAAATTTATTTTAAATTAAAGCTATTTAAAATATCTACAACTTATAGAAGCCCTTTTTTTGATTTTCGAAAAAATTAATTTTTTTTTTAGATTAATCGCATTAAATAAAAGATATTTTTAAAAAATCCGCTCTATATCTTGTAGATAATTAAATTAGTAAACATTGTGTTAAAAAATAATTAGCTTTTTACCCTTAATTAATTAGCTGGAAGCTCTAGAATGAAATGCAATTTGTCCCTTGTATTTCTATGGGGAACACTAACGCCATCTCTTGCCGCCTCGAGTAACTCGGTAGCAGTGGCGTAACCAGGAAGGGGGCGAGGGGGGGCTCGAGCCCCCCCGCCCCAGGCGCATCGAGCCCTTGGCGCCCCCCGGAACCGGCATAGGCGCCCTACGGCCTCTAAGATATAGCCCAGCGAATGTGATTTTATCATATTCTTTTCATCGATTGTCTTAAAAAATTGATTGTTTTCTTTTAAAATTATATTACAACTTGAATTCTAATATTTTAAATACTACTTCCAAGTGACGTATTTACTCCAAAAGTTGATAGAAATCTACAATTTTAGTGTAAGGTGTATATACCAAATTTTATCCATCTGGCTGCTTGCGTTTATAAGTGTGTTGACACACACGCGCAGACGTAATTCCAAAAGAATATACGAGAAAGTCTCGGGGAAGTCATTCCCAATTTTTTGTTATATTATAATAAATATTTTACATTATTTTTTTTTTTAAGTTTTGACGTTTCTACTTTCTCTTACCTATATGTATATCTTAATATACATATACATATATATATTCTATACTCTTGGTGCGACCAGTCACACCAGATTTTTTATAATATTTTTCAATACAATTTCTTAAATTGATTTTTTTTTTAATAAATTATAATTTATTTATTTTTTTGCATAAATAATTTATAGCTGAGATGTTATATTATTAATAGGGTAAAAATGAGAAATGCAGCTAAGGTTATTTCTTTATTTGGCCAATTCACACAGCTGACGTTTCGGTTCCGTGTTTGAACTATCTTCAGAGCTGGCTAAAAGTCATTATGAAAGTGTCATAGTGGATTTTATACATTCTTGAATAATAATTCATTTATGTACCTGGTCATCTCACACTTTGTACATATTTATTATATAAGAATTTTCAACAATGTATAAAATCATTATAATTACGTGGCTGTTTACAAGATTAATTGAAATAGGAAGAGGATTGCAGCCAAATGAAAAGAGCCTCTATTATTAAATAAACGTTTCGGCATAGATTCTGTGCCATCATCAGCCTTCCAAGAGTACATAAGTCTTAAATAGACTTATATTCAACATTAATAATAGAATTGTCTTGAGTAAATAATACAATTGATTGATATTGCCAATGCATTTAGTCAGTGAATATCAGACAAACGTTAATTACCATCAAGTGTCGGATAAGAGAGAAAAGAGCTCCCAATGTTGAATATATGTCTATTGAAGACTTATGTACTCTTGGAAGGCTGATGATGGCACAGAATCTATGCCGAAACGTCCGGATTAAAGAGTTTATTTAATAATAGAGGCTCTTTTCATTTGGCTACAAACCTCTTGCTATTTCAATTAATGTATAAAATCCACTATGACACTTTCATAATGACTTTTCTCCAGCTCTGAAGATGGTTCAAACACCGGGAACCGAAACGTCAGCTGTGTGAATTGACCAAATAAAGAAATAACCTTACCTGCATTTCTCATTTTTACCCTATTATTATTATTATTATTATTATTATTTTTTTTATATTTATATTTATACTAGCCGCGTCGCCCCCCTGGACCCCCTCCAGCTGGCTCGGGCCCGCCTGCGGCGGACTCTCGCCTTTTCTTAATTGTGAGAACCGGTGGAGCCCGCCTTGGCATCTAGACAGGGGGCTTCGCCCCCCCTGGACCCCCCTCCAGCTGGCTCGGGCCCGCCTGCGGCGGACCCTCGCCTTTTCTTCTTAATTATGAAAAGAAAATTTTTTTTTTTTTTTTTAATAAAAGAACATTCACACTTTTTTCTCATTCACACTCACACTCACACACACATTCAGACTGTCTTTTCGGCAGCTCAGGCCATTTAAGACTTTAGACGATAACCGTTATTATATAAATATACATATAGGGGTCCAGGCATTCTTATTTAAGCCATTTGGTATCCAATTGGCTTAAATAAAATCATCGGACTGCCTGGGGTCCGAACCCGCGACGTTTGGTATACGAGGTTAGCACGCTAACCTCTACGCCATGCCCCGAGGGCGAAAAGAAAATTATTATTATTACTATTCCAAACCAGTGCCTGCTTGAGGATTTGTTTACATTCATGGAATACACAAATGAAAAGAATACTTAAATATTTCTCTATACATTTCCTATGGGAGAAATCGTAACTTTAAAAATTAATAACTCAAAAAGTTATGGGAATTTCGGGATGAAAATAATTTTCCTGTAATCTCGAGAAGGTCCTCTTTATGCATAAAAAATTTCATTTCAAAATTCCAACGGGAAGTTGCCTAAATAGAGCGTGACAGACAGACGGACAGACAGACAGACAGACGGACATTAGTGAATTATATATATATAGATTTTATTTTGCAAGCAGATACTCAACCTGATTACGTCCGTCCCCTAGATCCACCCCCTCTTGGATCACATGAAAACGTTGCGAATTATTTTTTTTTAAATGTATTTTTTAATTTTGCTCTCAAAATTGTTTTTAGCACACTTTATTGGAAAGACAAGAGCCATGATAATAAAATATAAATATTTTTCTTTATTTATAAATTTTGCATCTTGAATTCTAATGTACCGTCCCACCGGTAACTAAATATACATATATCGACTCAATAAAATAAATGACAAGCTGAGAAAGTTGTGCACCCGTCACACCATATTTTTAAAAAAGCCCTCCCTTGCACGCGCCCCCCCTCCACTTCTCTTTGACTTCCCCTCTTTGAGGGGAAAGGCGAGGCGAGGCGTCCTTGCTCCTTGCAGCGCCAGTAGGCTTCTGCACCGCCATTATACATTAACCTTTTGTGTTTTTTTATTAAAAAAGTTTCTTTTATTTTGTGATCATCAGTGTTGTAAATAGTGCTCTTGGATTATGGAAAATGATTTGTCGTCATCTTTGTTCTTCTTGGTCTCACAGTGCGGGGTCACCAAAGAATTATTTCTAATGGTAGGCTCTTTTTAAAATTTCGTTTGATTATTCTCTCTCACTCTCTCTCTCTTTCTCTATTAATTCCCTCGTGGAATTGTGCATCATAAAACTTTGATCCATCTAAGTGTAAATTTAATGAATATCCTATTTCTTATTATTTATTATATAGGCTACATGTGTCAAATCATTTTATTAATCAGTTATTAATATATTTTCTGAGAATCGCCATTATAGGCCTACTTGATTGCCAATTGCATAAAAGAATCAAAGCATACAACAAGCTTGTTCTTTAGTTCGAATTGTCCCCGCTTGGTGCGCTTCTCTCAATCTGACAATTGTGAGATGATATCAGTGTCTTTTTACTTTCTCTTACCTATGTATATATGTAATATATATATAGAGAGAAAAAGTGTTAGATTCATGTCAAAAATTCGATGTTGAAATTTTGATGGATACGTTTTGAGGTCCCCTGAATCCAAAAAAGTGGTTTTCGCGACATGGTCTGTCTATGTGTGTGTGTGTGTGTGTTTGTGTGTGTGTGAACAAAATATCTCAAGAACGAAAAGAGCTATGAGATTGAAATTTTATATTTAAGTTAGGCACCCCCATGGGACGTGACTCGAAGCTTTTAATCAAAATCGGCCAAAGAGTACTAGTACTTTACTGATGTAGTTTGTCAGTTTTGTCGATTTTCTCAAAATTTGCTCCAACGATTTTTTTTTTTTAATTCAAAAATCAATTATTTTTTAGTTTCTCTATAAAATGTATATTCTCATTTTGTGATTGAAATCTTCTGAAGACCACTTTACTCTTGTTCTCCATAGAAAAGATAGGAGAAATGGTTGCCATGGTAACAAAATATAAATATTTTGCCAAACTTATAAATTGTACATCTTGAAAATAGAATGTACCTTACTGTCGGAAACTAAATACATGTCGACACAAAAAATCTGGTGTGACAAGCACAGAACACAACTTTGGATTACCTTCGAAGGTAATCGAAAGTTGTGTCCTGTGTGCTAGTCACACTAGATTTTTTATTTTGTTTTATTATTTGCAGATGGAGGGAGGGAGAATTCATTATTTATTCGATTTCTTTTTTTAGTTAGCATTCATCCATCCGTCTAAATTTATTTCATGTTTATGTTCCCTTCTCTCCCCTCCCTCGCGTTACTGCGTCACTTGTGTTTAGTGATTTTACTTTTACTTTCCACCCCTCATGCATTGCAAAGAATATTTTTAAAATAGAATTTATTTATTTTATTTTTGCATTCATTCTTCAACTTTGGCTTTGATCATTTTAAACTTCAAAAATTCTTATCACCTCCCAAACACTCTACATCTTAGATGATCCTCACCAGTGGAACCATCTTTAAAAATTATTGATCTAGAAGAGCGAATGCAGCTATTTTTATTTCGTTTATTAGGCAATTCAAGCCGACGTTTCTGTCAGATTTGCGACCATCCTCAGGGCTACAATCAATTGAGGTGAAGTAATTGAGCTAGGAGGTTGAAATTTCATATTTAAGTTAGGCACCCCCATGGGACGTGACACGAAGCTTTTAATCAAAATCGGCCAAAGAGTACTAGTACTTTACTGATGTAGTTTGTCAGTTTTTTTTCGATTTTCTCAAAATTCGCTCCAATGATTTTTTTTTAAATTCAAAAATCAATTATTTTTTAGATGCTCTTTAAAATGTATATTCTCATTTTGCCCTCAACATTGTTTAAAGCACACTTTAATCTTGTACTTTATACGAGTCCATGCTAACAAAACAAAAATATTTTTCTATGTATTATAAAATATACCAGGAATGTCGAGATCTAAAAATCTGGCCAACATCACAAACATCTCGAAGATAAGAGAAAGCTGTGTGCTGTGCTGTGAGGTCAGATTTTTTATTGAAGAAAAATGATAAAAAATTCTATATTAAATTTAGCTTCTAAAAAAAGAAACCTTGAATATTTTATAACTGTTCTTATGGCCATTGGAAGGGAGGGGGCGCGGGGGGGGGGGTTAAAGAGGATTTCTACTTATTATTTATTTTCCCGAGGGTTAACAATTTCTTATTTTAATAAACCTGTCCCTTGATCAATTTCTCTTGGGTTGATTAGAACAAGCAAAAGGATTCAAATTCTTTAAAACGTTGCTGGAATATGCAAATAGGAAGATCGACTCGTCCATTCTTAAAGTTTTTGGCTTCTTTGTTTGTTTATAGAGCGTTTATTTTGAAACTAGAGTAGCCCAGGTGCATTTTCTTTTTCATTTCGCCCGTTTAGCCACACACCATTGGGCCAAAACGTCTACAAAATAAATACATAAAAATTAACATAACAGGTGCATTTTTATAAATTAATTAAATTAATTAAATAAGCGCCCAGCCACAGCACACAACTTTCTCTTACCTTGGTAAGAGAAAGTTGTGCACCGTCCTGGTCACATCAGATTTTTTGTTTCGACATATATTTAGTTTCCGACAGTAGTGTACAATTGAATTCAAGATGTAAAATTTATAAACATTGTAAAATATTTATATTTTGTTACCATGGCTTCTATCTTTCCTATGAAGTAGGCCTACAAGAGTAAAGTGTGCTTTAAACAATTGTGAGAGAAAAATCGGAATATACATTTTAAAGAGCATCTAAAAAATAATTGATTTTTGAATTTAAGAAAAAAATCGTTAGAGCGAATTTTGAGAAAATCGAAAAAACTGAAAAAAGTGCATCAGTAAAGTACTAGTACTCTTTGGCCGATATTGTTCAAAAGCACCGTGTCACGCCCTAGGAGGGTGCCTAACTTAAATATAAAATTTCAGCCTCCTAGCTCAATTCCTTCATGCTTAAAATTGAACATGCACCCACAGACAGACCATGTCGCGAAAATCACTTTTTTTGGATTCAGGGGACCTCAAAACGTGAAGATCCATCAAAATCTCGACATCGAATTTTTGACATGAATCCAATACTTTCTCTCTCTATATATATATTACATATATACATAGGTAAGAGAAAGTAAAAAAGTGTGAGTGTATAAAAAAAAAGTGAAAGTAATAAACTCTAGTTACCATTCATAACTTCATGAAATAAAATTTATTTCGGAGGAAAGCCAGAAGAAGAAGGACAAAAACATAACGGAAAAGTTTAAGATGATTATTGTTAATAGATGTAGAACAGGATCGTTCGTTGGGGGGTGGAATCGTTTCACAGGGTGATGAATAAAAAAAGACATCACAAAATGACTTGTTCTTTATATACCTATAGGAATGGGAAAGAAAGAAATTATATCTACAAAGTAAAAGCGGGTGGGGGTGGGTGGGTATTTTATTATCTATCATATTGATAGATAGAGAGAGAGAGAGAGAGAGAGAGACAGCTAGGCATGCATGCATCCCTGGTGGGATTTGCTTTGCGCTGGTCATGGCGCACCCACCCTGCTCTTGCTGTTGCTGCTCTGGCTTGTATTGATTGGGAACCGCCAACAACTAACTGCGCAGTTGGGACACCCACGCATTCTCTCTTCATTCGCTCGCTTCAACCCCCTGCTGCTTACTCTACTTAGCTGAGGCCACCACTAAACTAAATTTGATCTATTTGTTGCTATTGTTGATTGTTAGCCATATACCATATACAGAAGTATCTGAAGGAAATCACCAATTGGTGGGGGTTAATCGTTGATATGTCATAATTAAAAACCGAACAAAAAAAGCATAAAAATCTGGTGTGACTGGCGCACAGCACACAACTTTCTCTTACCTCCGGTAATCGAAAGTTGTGTACTGTGCTTGTCACACCAGATTTTTTGTGTCGACATATATTTAGTTCCCGACAGTACGGAACATTTGAATTCAGATGTAAAATTTATAAGTATGGGAAAATATTTATATTTTGTTACCATGGCAACCATTTCTCCTATCTTCCCTATGAAATACAAGAGTAAAGTGGTCTTCAGAAGATTTCAATCGCAAAATGAGAATATACATTTTAAAGAGCATCTAAAAAATAATTGATTTTTTGAATTTTAAAAAAAATCGTTGGAGCAAATTTTGAGAAAATCGAAAAAAACTGAAAAAGTACTTCAGTAAAGTACTAGTACTCTTTGGCCGATTTTGATTAAAAGCTTATTTTTCCGGTCCAGGAGGGTGTTTAACTTAAATATAAAATTTCAGCCTCATAGCTCAATTCCTTCATGCTTAAAATTGAACACAGACACACCACACACACACCCACCCCACACACACCCACCCACACACACACCCACACACACACAGACAGACCATGTCGCGAAAACCACTTTTTTGGATTCAGGGGACCTCAAAACGTGAAGATCCATCAAAATCTCGACATCGAATTTTTGACATGAATCCAATACTTTCTCTCTATATATATATTACATATATACATAGGTAAGAGAAAGTAAAAATGAATACTTCAAAATTGTATTTGTATTCTGGTAAACAAGTTTCAGAATGCAACTTTAAATTACCCAAAGTGTGCGGGTAGTCCCATCAGACTACCCCCTGCGAGGGACCTCAGCAGGCGGGCCCGAGCCAGAGTAGAGAAGGCGCGGTTTGCGCAGTTTTTTTTACTTTCTCTTACCTATGTATATATGTAATATATATATAGAGAGAAAGTATTGGATTCATGTCAAAAATTCGATGTCGAGATTTTGATGGATCTTCACGTTTTGAGGTCCCCTGAATCCAAAAAGTGGTTTTCGCGACATGGTCTGTCTGTGTGTGTGTGGGTGGGTGTGTGTGTGGGTGGGTGTGTGTGTGGGTGTGTCTGTGTTCAATTTTAAGCATGAAGGAATTGAGCTATGAGGCTGAAATTTTATATTTAAGTTAAACACCCTCCTGGACCGGAAAATAAGCTTTTAATCAAAATCGGCCAAAGAGTACTAGTACTTTACTGATGTACTTTTTCAGTTTTTTTCGATTTTCTCAAAATTTGCTCCAACGATTTTTTTAAAATTCAAAAATCAATTATTTTTTAGATGCTCTTTAAAATGTATATTCTCATTTTGCGATTGAAATCTTCTGAAGACCACTTTACTCTTGTATTTCATAGGGAAGGATAGGAGAAATGGTTGCCATGGTAACAAAATATAAATATTTTCCCATACTTATAAATTTTACATCTGAATTCATATGTTCCGTACTGTCGGGAACTAAATATATGTCGACACAAAAAATCTGGTGTGACAAGCACAGTACACAACTTTCGATTACCGAAGGTAAGAGAAAGTTGTGTGCTGTGCGCCAGTCACACCAGATTTTTTTTAATTTTCTTCAATCTCTCAACAGAGATTAATTGCAATAACAGAGAGGCAACTTTAAATTACCGAAAGTGTGCGGTTCATCATCATAAGTTTTCTGCTTTTTTTCGCAGGTCCTTTAGTGGCGATTCTTCCTTCTCCATTCACCCCTTTCCTGAGCTAATTTTTTCATCCCTTCGTATCCATCTTCCTCCTTCAATTCGTCGATCATTTTTTTCCTTCTTCTCCCTTTCTTACACTTTCCTTCTACCATTCATTGTACATCTTTCATTAGGCAATTCCTTCTAAGTGCGGTTACTCACACCAGATTACCCCCCCTCCCTGCTAGAGTCCTCTGCAGGCGGGCCCGAGCCAGAGTAGGGAAGGCGCGATTTACGCAGTTTTGTTACTTTCTCTTACTTCTATATACAATGGGGAACATAAACATTTGCACCCTGAGCCATTTGAAAGACGCCTACTGTTAGGCAGCCCAATTGACTCACCACTACATATGCAGTGTCTGTGTGAATTTACCTGAGGTAGGGTTCTGAGGGTCTTTTAGGATAGACCATAAACCATCTCTTTTCAGCAATATAGCGTAGCCTTTTTTTATCTAATATTAAACTTTTTTTTTACTTTCTCTTACCTATATATATATGTTAATATATAGAGAGAAAGTATTGGATTCATGTCAAAAATTCGATGTCGAGATTTTGATGGATCTTCACGTTTTGAGGTCCCCTGAATCCAAAAAAGTGGTTTTCGCGACATGGTCTGTCTGTCTGTGTGTGTGTGTGTGTGTGTCTGTGAACAAAATATCTCAAGAACGAAATGAGCTAGGAGGTTGAAATTTTATATTTAAGTTAGACACTCCCATGGGACGTGACACGAAGCTTTTGAACAAAATCGACCAAAGAATACTAGTACTTTACTGATGCACTTTTTCAGTTTTTTTCGATTTTCTCTAAATTTGCTCCAACGATTTTGATTAATTTAACAAGACATGTGAGAGTTTTTTAAATATACCAGTATCTATGACTAGTTGAGTCCGAATCGAGGTATTTTGAATACTATTATCTTATTCAAATATATAGATCTCGAAAAATATTTATATTTTGATTAAGATTCAAAAATCAATTATTTTTTTAGTTTCTTTTTAAAATGTATATTCTCATTTTGCCATTGAAATCTTCTGAACTCTTGTGCTTCATAGGAAATATAGGAGAAATGGTTGCCATTGTTGCCAAAATATAAATATTTACCCATGTTTATAAATTTTGAATTCTAATATATTGGCGGAACCTAAATATATCTCGACAGAAAAACTCTGGTGGGGCAAGCACAGAACGCAACTTTCGATTACCGAAGGTAAGAGAAAGTTATGTGCTGTGCGCCAGTCACACCCGAGTTTTTGTTTGTTTTTTTAAAACAAAAATTTTTCCTGATAATATTCCTGATAATTCAGATATAAATTTATTATTTTGGACAACTAATAACAAGTCAAATAGTAGACTGACAAGGTGTCCAAACAAAAACATCAACTATCTCGAATTATTTAGCGTCTAAGTGTTTGAATCTAGAGCAAAACGTTTGTGTTTATTCTCCACTTAATTGTTTTTCTCTTTATTTCCCCGCTTTATATACAATATAGAGATTATTCAAGTATAATGTCAGCAAACTTAGACCCCCCCCTCCTCCCCATCGGAGTAAAGCAATTTGGTGTGACTGCTGGCACACATATATTGTTGACAGAGCAGACACACAGAAGATTTCACTCACGGGTCCCTCAAAACGTGTATTTCCAACAAAATCTCGACATGAATTTTCTAATTTTTAGAGAAAATGACTCTTTGAGACGAATTTGCCTGTAGATATTAGACAATTGTTCTCTTCGATGTTTTTTCTAAGATGAAAGAAAATAATTTTTTTTATTTTTTGAAAAATGACTAGTTATAACAATCTCTCTGATCTCTTGTGTGTTGTTGTTGTTCCTTTGTCTCTTTTCAATGCAATCAATTGATGCGGATAATTAGAAAGGAAGAGGAGAAGTTCAATGCTCTCCTTTCTTTCCTTTACTTACTTTGTTATCAAATAAGTTATAGACTGATATCTCTCTACACAAGACAGGCGCGCTACCAACTACACCAAGCCCGGGGGCTCCCACACATCCTAAATTTTAATATATTGGTGGAAACTAAACATATGTCCACACAAGAAATCTGGTGTGACAAGCACAGAACACAACTTACGATTAAGAGTCACACCAGATTTTTTTTGCTGCAATATCCTTTTTCAACAAGCCGGATTAGCCGGTATGCCTGTGTATCCTAGTCCGGATTAGCAAGACTACTGTAATTGATTTTTAACAAACCTTGAATTTGAAAACAGTTTTGTTTATAATTTCGTTAATAATTAACAGATTTGCACGAACGAATGATTTTTGGAAAGCTAAAGAACTACAGAATAGCTTATTTTTTGCTATCAAGGATGGAGAAAATTTTATTAGGGTTGTCCAAAAAATTTGATTTTCAGTTGAATTGGGTACGTACCAATAAATTGAAATAAATAGAGACGGGGTCTAAATGGCCTCCGTTGCTCAAAAAGACCTTAAATAGAAAAAACTATCTGGACATTTTCAAGGGGTAACACGCCTTGAAATCAAAAATAAGATCAGACTTTCTATTAAAATCTGGTGTGACTGGCGCACAGCACACAACTTTCTCTTACCTTCGGTAATCGAAAGTTGTGTTCTGTGCTTGTTACACCAGCTTTTTTGTGTCGTCATATATTTAGTTTCCGACAGTAGGGTACATTTGAATTCAAGATGTAAAATTTATAAGTATGGGAAAATATTTATATTTTGTTACCATGGCAACCATTTCTCCTATCTTTCCTATGAAACACAAGAGTAAAGTGGTCTTCAGAAGATTTCAATTGCAAAATGAGAATATACATTTTAAAGAGAATCTAAAAAATAATTGATTTTTACTTTCTCTTACCTCTATATATATATGTTAATATATATATAGAGAGAGAAAGTATTGGATTCATGTCAAAAATTCGATGTCGAGATTTTGATGAATCTTCACGTTTTGAGGTCCACTGAGTCCGAAAAAGTGGTTTTCGCGACATGGTCTGTCTGTGTGTGTGTCTGTGTTCAATTTTAAGCATGAAGGAATTGAGCTAGGAGGTTGAAATTTTATATTTAAGTTAAACACCCCCCGGGACCGGAAAAATAAGCTTTTAATCAAAATCGGCCAAAGAGTACTAATACTTTACTGATGTACTTTTTCAGTTTTTTTCGATTTTCTCAAAATTTGCTCCAACGATTTTTTTTTTAAATTCAAAAATCAATTAATTTTTAGATTCTCTTTAAAATGTATATTCTCATTTTGCAATTGAAATCTTCTGAAGACCACTTTACTCTTGTATTTCATAGGGAAGATAGGAGAAATGGTTGCCATGGTAACAAAATATAAATATTTTCCCATACTTATAAATTTTACATCTGAATTCAAATATTCCCTACTGCCGGGAACTAAATACATGTCGACACAAAAAATCTGGTGTGACAAGCACAGAACACAACTTTCGATTACCGAAGGTAAGAGAAAGTTGTGTTCTGTGCTTGTCACACCAGATTTTTGAATTAAAAAAAAATCGTTGGAGTGAATTTTAAAAAAAATCGAAAAAAACTGAAAAAGTACATCAGTAAAGTACTAGTACTCTTTGGCCGATTTTGATTAAAAGCTTATTTTTCAGGTCCCGGGGGGTGTTTAACTTAAATATAAAATTATATCCTCCTAGCTCAATTCCTTCATGCTTTAAATTAAACACACACAGCACACACACACCCACACACACAGACACACAGACACACACACACAGACACAGACCATGTCGCGAAAACCACTTTTTTGGATTCAGGGGACCTCAAAACGTGTATATCCATCAAAATCTCGACATCGAATTTTTGACATGAATCCAATACTTTCTCTCTATATATATATTACATATATACATAGGTAAGAGAAAGTAAAAATGTAATTTTCTTTATCTATATGCCTAAAACTAGAGCTGATGGCATTTTTGGAATCAGCGCTTTCAAAGACACAGGAATAAAGTTCATGCACCCAAATCACTCTTGGCCTGCGTTTTTTAACTAGCTGCAGATTTTACTTAAAAAGAATATTTTATTTAATAAAGAACCCGGAATGTTTTGCAACTTGTTCAATCTCAGTTGCTTTGTTCGTCAGCGAGGTATTTATCGGCAGTGAAGCATGCAATGGCACACCCAAAAAAAGGCCCAAAGGAGTGGGGAGAGAGAGAGAAGCAATCCCTGACCTTTCACACACGAATACCAACCAGCAGGGCCTAGATGCGAGCGAGATCAATGACCTATTTACTCACTCTCTCACTCACTCAAAGAAATAGCAAGATGCCAAATTTGCCCTTCTTCTTTTTGCATTAATTGCATCTACATCTATCTCTGCACTTGTCTTGGAGCCTTGAGCGCCCCCCCCCCCCACCCCGCCCCCCCGCCGGCCTCAAAGCCAATCACAAACGTGGGATTGCCATTCCGTTCAAAACGAAAAAGACAAACGTATTTATATTCGAGATTTTGATGGAAATACACGTTTTGAGGAACAAAATATCTCATGAACGAAAAGAGCTACGAATATTTAAGTTAAGCATCCCCCTGTCACGTGACACGAAGCTTTTAGACAAAATCGGTCAAAGAGTACTAATACTTTACTGATGTACTTTTTCAGTTTTTTTCGATTTTCTCACGATTTTGATCAAAATTCAAAAAATCTGGTGTGACTGTCGCACCAGATTTTTTGTGTCGACATATATTTAGTTTCCGCCGGCCCACGGAGCTTAGTGTAGTTGGTAGCGTGCCTACCTTCTATACCGAACGTCGCGGGTTCGGACCCCAGGCGTCCGATGATTTTATTTAAGCCATTTGGATACCAAATGATTTAGACATGTAAGCTTGACTCCGCAAGCGAAACAATGAAATTTGAAGAGCCAAATGTTGCTTAGGAGTTGGCGTGCAATGCAACTGGGCATTTGGGCTAGAGCTATGAATTTTTTCTTTATCTTACAAAGAGGTGCAGGAATATAATTCCGTCGCAGCGATATCCCCACTACCCTGTGGCCCCTTAACTGGAGCTTACTGACAAGGATGTATTGGTTGTATTTGTAAGGGCTTGGCTCTTGATTCCCCTCCTACTTCTGTGGAGGCGGCAGATTACAGAGAAATGGTCGGCGGCTATTCCTAAAAATAATTTACGAATTGGACATGTTAATAAAGAGGAGAAGGAAATTCCCAATCGGTTGTTGTTGTTGTTGTTTCTTTTAAATTTATTATGCAAGATTTTTTTGAATAAATTCTCTCTATCATAGGGTGTTTCTAAAGTTTTGAGATTTTGTTGTCACAAATCGTCCTTTTTTTACCACATAGAAAAAAAATCTGGTGTGACTGGCGCACAGCACACAACTTTCTCTTACCCTTCGGTAAGAGAAAGTTGTGCACCGTGCTGGTCACACCAGATTTTTTGTGTCGAGATATATTTAGTGTCCGATAGCACCTTAGTTTCAAACTTGCATTTTAAATGTTGACTGCTTCAAATAAACTATGGTTATTTTTCAAAATTTTAATCTCATATTTGGACATTTTATACACAATATAGATTCGTAAATAAATACAAAATTTCATAAGAATTGGAAAAAAAAATTTTAAATGCGTAAAAAGTTCCAAAGGGGACCCCCTTTTGAATCGAAATTAACATACAAATCCCTATAGGAAATTAACATTGGCCAAATGCGAAGATAAGGTGGAAAGGGAATTTAAAAAGAGTAGAGAGACGATAATGTTTGCAAGTGAGAGAGAGAGAGACATATATGTTTTCTTTGAAACAATTAAAGACACAAATAAATTTAAAAAAAATGGGAATTTAAATAATAATTGATTTTTAATCTAATAAAAAGAAAAAGATTTAAATTCCGTTACCATGGCAACCATTTCTATCTTTCCTATGAAGAACAAGAGTAAAGTGGTCTTCAGAAGATTTCAACGGCAAAATGAGAATATACATTTTAAAGAGCATCTAAAAAATAGTTCATTTATGAATTTTAAAAAAAATCCTTGGAGGGAATTTTGAGAAAATCGAAAAAAACTGAAAAAGTACATCAGTAAAGTACTAGTACTTTTTGGCCGATTTTGTTCAAAAGCTTATTTTGAGATTCTTCAAAGGTACCTAGCTTAAATATAAAATTTCAACCTCCTAGCTCAATTCCTTCATGCTAAAAATCGTTACACACACACAGACACACAGACACACACACAGACACACACACAGACCAATTTGCGGGACCCACTTTTTTGGACTCAGGGGACCTCAAAACATGTATATCCATCAAAATCTCGACATCGAATTTTTGACATGATCGCAATACTTTCTCTCCTATATATTTCATATATAGGGTACGAGAAAGTAATAACACTAGTCGACAAGGTTTTTTTCACAAGAAATCTGATTAGTGAACCTAGTACATTTTTTCACCCTGAATTCAGATATGTAGTTAGAATTTTTCCATCAGGCACAGTTTTAGAGATATAGAGCAAAATAGATTTTAGTCGAAAATGGGCTCTAAAACGGCTTTTATTTAAAATGTTCAAATTATTTTTAACGCAACACCCCGTCAAATTATGCAGATAGTTAGAATACATATAAATTTTAAGTTTCATCCCAATCGGAGGTCATTTAGACGTGCCGCAAACGGCTTAAAGTTTTAAAAATCGAAATTTTCAAGATTTTTTTTGCTTTGGTCACCCCTAATACAATTTTAGAGATCCCTGAATGAAAAAAACATATATGTACGATATTCTATAGTTCTTTGGCTTTCTAAAAAGCATTCATTCGTAAAAATCTGTTAATTATTAACGAAATTATTAATAAAAACGTGAACAAAGAAAAAACACAAGTACACTCACTGGACGAAAAAAATGGACTTCAATTGAATTAAAAAGCGAACCCTATCTACGAGAAGCTAATGTATCTTCTCTTTGGAGCATAGGTTCACGGGCACTAACTTTATTATATATTATTAAAAAAAATATTTTTTTGAAACTGATTTCTTTATTTATACTTCTAAAAGAACAAGAGGTCCATTTTTTTCGTTCAGTGAGTATACTTGTGTTTTTTCTTTGCTCACGTTTTTGTTAATAATTTCGTTAATAATTAACAGATTTTTACGAATGAATGATTTTTAGAAAGCCAAATGAACTATAGAATATCGTACATATATGTTTTTTTCATTCAGAGATATCTAAAATTGTATTAGGGGTGACCAAAGCAAAAAAATCTTGAAAATTTCGATTTTTTAAAACTTTAAGCCGTTTGCGGCACGTCTAAATGACCTCCGATTGGGATGAAACTTAAAATTTATATGTATTCTAACTATCTGCATAATTTGACGGGGTGTTGCGTTAAAAATAATTTGAACATTCTAAATAAAAGCCGTTTTAGAGCCCATTTTCGACTAAAATCTATTTTGCTCTATATCTCTAAAACTGTGCCTGATGGGGAAAAACTGAAATGATATTTGAATTCAGCATGAAAAATACTTCTAGAATTTCATATCTTCATTCTTGTGAAAGAAAAAAAGTTCATTTTTGTCGACTAGTGTAATTAAAAAAGTTTCGATTAAATATAATAAATATTGCACCCGGCCTTGTTCTGTTCAATTAATTGATAATACTGGCGACCGTAGGCACTAGTTGAAACATGATAATATAGTTAAATATTTATTAATTCATATACCCGAAAAAATAAGGGTGTGCCGCCGGGAGACGAACCACGGATCCCCCAATGCCGTGCTGTGGTCTAGTGGTAAGGGCACTCGGAGGAGCTTTAGCCTTCACATATATTAATAGTATAGAATATGGCAAATGGTGAAATAATTTTAAATTTGAAAAGTTAAAATAAAATCATCTGTACCAGATTTTACGTTTTAGGTTTTCGGTCATTTCGGTTATTTCACTTTACACCATATATTATATCATATACTTAAGGCTAAAGCTATCAAGTAGGGACTTAATTGTGGCGCTCACTGTACAAATTGAGCGTGGTTCCACTCCCTCACTTTTTTCGGGTATATGAATTTTAACTATATACATTTCCGTTTTGCGGCTTACATTCGCGATATATATATCTTTTTTTTTTTAACACTCACACTTTTTTTCTCAATCACACACACATACACACAGTCTTTTCGGCAACTTAGGCCATTTAAGACTTTTAACGATACTCGTATGTTTAATATATCTAACATATTGGTGATCCAGGCATTCTTATTTAAGCCATTTGGTATCCAAATGGCTTAAATAAAATCATCGGACTGCCCGGGGTCCGAACCCGCGACTTTTGGTTAGCACGCTAACCCCTACACCAAGCCCCGAGGGTATAAATAAATTTATTTTTTTTTTTTTCTTAAAGCGATCTGAGATGGGACTCTGATCAAGAGAAACAGATAGAGACAATTCGGTATTATAGGCCCATATATATAAAACAAGAGGGTTGCATTTTTAATTGCCTGATACGAGTTGAATGAAAAATTGCGGCACTTAATTAAGAAAGGGCGGGCCCGAGCCAGCTCGAGGGGGGCGAAACGAAGGCGGGCAGAGTGGCTAGTCATACATTTCATTAGACGCCTTATACAGCCCTATTAGTCAGGAGGAGGGGATGAGAAATCATCCTGAACCCCCCCCCCCCCCCCATCAAAAATTTCTCGCTACGTCTATGTGATTAAAATTAGAACCTTGAGGAGTTGCAACGAACTCAGAAGAGATTTTATCCTTGAAAATATCTGATATTTATATTTTCTCAATATTATTTCTGGTTGTTGAAGAGAAAACGTCCCTTTTTTTTCGTTTCGCTAGCCTCTCTCAGCGGAGATGAGTGTTCAAAATGCATTTGTTCACTCTGGTGCACTTTGCCTTGCCTCCCCCTCCCAATTACTCCTCCCCCTCTCTCGCACTCTTTCTTATCCTGTATCATCATTGTATATACAAAGTGCATTGCAATGCACCCCCCCCCCCCTCCCCCCGCTCTTAGATTGTATTTTCATGGTCACGATTCAGAAGAGGCATCTCGCTCGCTCTCCTCTGCACATTTCAAGTTGCAACTCCTCCTCCATCCATGGTTTAATAACCTCATTTAACAAAAAGAAGGGAGGCTCTTCTAAAAACAAAAAAAAAAAGAAGGATTAATGCAATGTTTCGGTCGTCACCATTTTGCTGTTTTTTGTTTTATTATCGCATTCTGCGGGCAAGCGTTAAAAGTTGACGTTGTAGTAAATTAAGTTAGTTGAATGCTGGGTATGTAAGATTTGAGTCGGGGGGAGTAAAACCAGCGTTTGTCAAACACCTGTACACTTTTATTCTAAGCAGACGTTTCGGTAACCATAACGGTTGCCATCTTCAGTGCCAATGAAAGCTACAATAATAAAAATTTTTTATGATGAGCGTTTAACAAGTTTATAAATTTAAACATTGTAATCAACTTACTTTTTAAGGTAGCCCTGTCATACCTGGGTATATGATAATATTTAAAAAGTAAAAGTAAAAAAAAGAGTAACTTAATAGTCAAAAAAGTAAAAAATAAGTTAATAACAATGTTTAAATATATAATTTTTTAATGCAACTTGTTAAATGCTCATCATAACAAATTTAAATTGTAGCTTTCATTGGCGTCTCGAAAAACCGTTATTAGCCGATTCAGAAGCTGGTTACTCTAGGCGGCAAGAGATGGCGTTAGTTTTTCCCATAGAGATACAAGGGATTTATTCCATTTCATTTTAAAAATTCCAGCTAATTAATTACGGGTAAAAAATTAATTATTTTTTAACACAATGATTACTAATTATATCTATACATGGGCGTACCCAGTGGGGGCAGAGGGGCAGCTGCCCCCCAGAAGCAAAAAAAAAATCAAACGTTTATAAAGTGATGAAACGAAACAAAATTGGTGGTTGGCGACGGGGAATGATTTTTTTTGTTAGGACTTGAGGGTTTTTAGGCCTTTAATTCGAAGGCTTTACCCCTCTATATAAAAAATAGCTATGTCACAATCTGGACGACCATGATCTGACCATGCCCCCCCCCCCCCTAGATTTTTTCTATTAAAAAACATTCACACTTTTTTCTCATTCACACTCACTCACACACACATTCACACAGTCTTTTCGGCAACTCAGGCTATTTAAGACTTTAGACGATTACCGTTATTGATAAATATACATATAGGGGTCCAGGCATTCTTATTTAAGCCATTTGGTATCCAATTGGCTTAAATAAAATCATCGGACTGCCTGGGATCCCCCTAGATTTGATCATGGGTACGCCCATGTATCTGCAGTATAAAATATAGAGCGAATTTTTTTAAAATATTTTTTATTTAATGCGATTAATCTAAAAAAAAAATTCATTTTGTCAAAAATAAAAAAAGGGCTTCTATAAGTTGTAGGTATTTTAAATAGTTTTTTTTTAATTAAAAAAAAAAACAATTTGAGGTCGATAGCTTCAAAATTGTGGCCGCCATCTCCCAAAATCAGCACCTCGAGATCTCAATTTGACTTTTTCGAGGTTTTTATTTATTTCCGACTACTGCTATTTTGATTCTTAAATAACTTTTAAATGACAAGAGACTTGGAGGTTTGGGATTTTATTTTTGGACGTTCTTTTTCATCTCCTTCGCCCACTCGCATCCCCCATGCCTGGCTCCTTTTCATCCCTGGGTTTCTTCTTAAAGCCAGCGGGTAATGAATTTTAATAAAAAAAGTTTTTATAAAAAGCCTAAACCTCTCCAGGCTGAAATTTATTTTAATTGTCTTGGGTACCAATCAATTCGACGGGGTTTAAATGCCTGAGATCAGGGGCGCTCTACGCGCCCGTCGAATATGGGGGCTCCAAAAATTGATTATCGTAATAATTTTTATCGTGATATAAAATTTCATTTCATTTTTATGAAAAATTTATCAATGGACTTATGAAATTCAATCAATTTTTTAATGTTTCATGTACCTAACATTATATTTTCTTAATAAAAGTGTAGAATGGCTGTTATTTATTAATCTTAAGAAATGGATTTGCAGCCAAGGAGAATAAAAAACTATTTATTCTTCGGTCGACTTCGGACGCCAATCGCGTCCTTCCTCGGGACCATCTATGTGTGCTTTCTAACAATCTTTGGTCCCGAGGAAGGACGCGATTGGCGTCCGAAACGTCGACCGAAAGAAACTAAATAGTTTTTTTATTCTCCTTGGCTGCAAATCCATTTCCTTAAGATTATATTTTCTCCCATATTAGGTGTAGCTATCAATTTTATTGTATGTAAAACAATTAAGTTGATATAGACAATTTTTCGCATAGAACGCATCTTGTTCTTTGGTACCAAAGCGCCCGGGAATCGAACCCAGGATCTCCAGCCTTCCCGGGGCCGAAGTATTCTAGTTGAGAACAAGGTCTCGATTAAATATTTTGGCCATTCAGCCTTTCAATATTTATTAGAGGGTCCAGGCACATTTCTTTATACCATTTGGTATCCAAATGATTTAAATAAATATTCACCTAACTCTCTGTGAGACCGAACCCGCGCTCCTTGGCTTTAGGACCCTCATTACAAGCCTAAATTCTTAATTTCATATTTTTGTCATTTAAGAGAAAAGATTTCAAGTTGACTGGAAATGTGTTGGTCACATCATTTTAATTAAAAAAAAAAAATAATCTTTTTATTTATTTTTGCAGCATATCGATTTGCGTTTCTTTTTTAATGAGTCTCTCGCTCTGCAATTAAAACGATTTAAAAAAAACGACGGTTATTTCATACCTCTTGAGATCCAAGCGACGGCATTTCTCCCCTCATCAACGACTAAATTTCTCCAATTTGTTCTTCAAAAGGGGACCCTGCTCTGCCCTTTGCTTCGACATGATTAAATTTTTCCGTCTCAGGGCCGCCGTCCCGGCTTCGTTCTCTCATTATCTATCCTCTCTACATTTTTTATTAGGCTTAGTATTAAGGGGGTTCAGGAGGTAGATGTTACGCATGTTTTTCCCGATAAGATGGCGTTGTGTGTCATAAAAAGTAAGCCCAAAATATCAAGTAAATCAAACATTTGCCAAGAGATGTCAGAATGGTAGCTAATAATATTTAATGCATTTGGTTGATTTTCATTGATCTTTTAACAATTATAAATGTTATTAAATATTATGTATCTTTTATAAAAGCATATAAATATAGGCTAATAGGGGATCGGCTGTCAAATATATGTCAAAAATATAATATAAGCTAATATTAATTAGTGCCCCCGGGTTTGGCGTAGTAGGTAACGTGCCTACCCCCTATACCAAACGTCGCGGGTTCGGACCCCAGGCAGTCCGATGATTTTACTTAAGCCATTTGGGTACCAAATGGACCCCCTATATGTATATTAATCAATAAGGGATATCGTCATATACTTAAATGGCCTAATTTGCCGAAAAGACTGTTTGAATGAGAAAAAAGTGGGAGTGTTTAATAAAAAAAAAAGACGAAGGTCCGCCGTAGGTTTGAGGGTTCCAGGGGGGCGAAGCCCGAAGGCGGGCGTCGCGACGCGGCTAGTAATATATAATTTCGTCAAGTTTGTGTGATATGCGTCTAATTATTTTCTCTTTTCTTATAATAATATTAAGAATGAACTCGAGTTGATTGTAGCTGCCTGGCTGCGTTCATTTAAGGTTCTATCCCGCGCTGTCGGTTGAAGAGCGAGGCAGAGAGAATCGATAGAGTTGACCTGACCTCTTTTCACTACTCCACGAGTCAGTCAATAATAACTAAACAGTGAAAGTAAATCAAAGGAAGAATTTAAATTCATTATTTGCCTCCCTCTGTGGCCGAGTGGCTAGATTTCTTCACAAATGTCAATAATAATAGTTGGGGACGCGGGTTCGAATCCCAGGCAATCCGATGGATTTATTTAAATCATTTGGATACCAAAGACTATAAATAAATGCGTCTGGATCCCCTAAATATATCGTTTATAATTATTGTGTATCGTTGAAAGTCTTTATGGCCTAAGGTGTCGGAAAGACGTCCCCCGTCTGGTTGAATTAAGAAAATTTTGGTAGATATAGTTAAAAATTATGTGTCAAATAGTTCAGCACTTTTGCAAAAGATGGCAGGCTAGTCTAACAGCCGATCCCCTTTTAGCCTATATATATATTTATATGTTGTCCCATCCTCATGCAGAATGTCCTCTCATGCTTTTAAAACGCTCCACTATTATACAATTTGATGAACTGAGAATCTGGTGTGACTGGTCACACTGCACACAGCTTTCTCTTACCTCCGGCAATTGAAAGTTGTGTTCTGTGCTTGTCAGACGAGATTTTTTGTGTCTACATATCCTTAGTTTCCGGCAATATATTAGAACTCAAGATATAAAATTTAAATACATACCATATATAGACCTATAGCCAATTGGCTTTAACGATTGGTGAGAAAAATTAAAAAAAATTGAAAAAATACATCACTAAAGCACTAGCACTATTTGGTCGATTGGAATGAAATTTCTGCCCATGCTTGCGGCCTTTGTACTTAGCTACAGTATAAAATTTGAGTATCGAGAGTTCTTTCCATTTTGAGTTATTTAATTTAATCCACATGTTTTGATATTTCAGTTGAAATTGATTCAAATGATTGTGAAAATGACGTCAAATTCAAGCTAAAAGGGAATCGCCTCCTTTTAATGGCAATTTCGAGAAAAGCAATCAAACAGGCATTTAAAAGCAATAAAATCCCTTTCAGAGAAATTTACATAAACATTATGTTTTGATATTTTAACTGGAATCGATCTTCTTGAAATTTAAGATTTTTTCACAATAAATTAAATTAATTTCAAGTGAAATATCAAAGAATGCGGGTTAATGGGAATTACTCAAAAACGAAAAAACTCTCGATACTCACATTTTATACTTAAGCCAAGTACCCATGTCGCAAGTATTTCAAGAAATTTCAATCACATCAGCCAAAGGGTACTAGTACTTTACTAATGTACTTTTTCAGTTTTTTTCGATTTCTCAAAATTCGCTCTAACGATTTTGATTGGAAGCCTTGGCGATCATTGCTCTGAGGAAGGGGGCATAGATCGCTCTGACGATCTTCCTGTGTAATACTCATATTTAAAAAAAATACTCGATACTTTCCTATCGATACCACATCCCTGGGGGAGGGGAGAGGGAGGGGATCTCCTTCCCCTCTCAAAAATTTCTTCATTTTTCTGAGTACAAGCTTATTTAAAACCAAGGGGCTCTATTTTTATTCTTATATCATCATATATATTTTAATAATTACGAAATTTAAATCATTTTAATTAAATTAATTTAAAAAAAGTATTTTTTTTTAATTAAAAAAAAAAACACTTTTTTCTCACACACACATTCTATTTTTTGGCATATCAGACTTTGACGTGGGATCCGAACCCGCGACTTTTGGTATACGAGGCTAGCACGCTAACTCCTACACCAAGCCCGAGGGCTGTTTCTGCTTTGTTTTTACGGTAATATTGTCCCCCTTCTTTCCCGGACAAAATAAACAAGGCACATTTGCAATTAAATGTTGTACTGTAGAATATGTTTGTACCGGGTGAACGATCAAACGATCAACCCTTCCCCCCTCCCCCCACCCCCATGCTCTAAGGCAGCGTTTTCCAAACTGTGAGGCGCGCCTCCCTAGGGAGGCGCGAATATTGCCCACCAAGATCAATTTTATTTATTTTTTTTTTTTTTTTGTAATGGGTGCATAAGGTCCGAAGACCTATAATGACCAATAGTCACATGCAGCCAGGAAGAAAATAAAAACAAAAGGAGAAGCATAAAGGGGAAACTCAACTGCGGGAACTGAGAAGATGCCTGTTGAGGTTAGACTTGAAAGTCTGAAGATTGTAGGTTTTGGGGAAGATAGACGCAGGGAGCTTGTTCCAATCACGGGAGGTCATGGGGACAAAGGAAGAATGAAATTGATTTGTTCTGTTAGTCGTGATCTGAACAGCATAGGGATGCTGGGAAGATGCCTCTCTTGTGTTCCGTGAATATGTTGAATATTTTCCAAATGATTCAAATGATGCTAGTTTTAATATAAATAAGAATAAATAAAAAAATATTTTTATAGTAAATATTAAAAAATTTTGTTTTTGTATTATTTTATTAAATGTGTGGGGGGGGGGGGGCGTCATACGATTAAATATTTTTAAGGGAGGCGTTGTAACATAAAGTTTGGAAACCACTGGCCTAAAATAAGACTCATTCTAGAAAATTATACTATGTGTAAAACCCTAAGGCTGATCCAGGGAAGTTTTTCGGGGTTTTAATTTTTTCTGACTAGACGCGAAGGCGATAGCATTGTTAATTATTTTATTTATTAGGATTGGATAAGGGGTTGAAAAAAAAAAAAATGTTTTTTAAATTTATTTTAGCTAACTCGAAGCCAAATAAATAGAAAAGATTGAAAAAATAGCGTTGATAGGGGGATGAAGGGTTGATTATTTAAGAAAGGCCTTGGAATATTCCAAATCACTTGTTGACATTCTTTTCCATCTTCTTAAATATAGTTAGATTAAAGAAAAATGTATTTTTTTACTTTTAATAAAAAGGGAATTGTTATTTTCATCTATTCCTATACAAAGAGATAAGAGAGGCGAATTTCTCATTCAGTCAAGTCGAGAGCGTTGCCGGCTTACAGGCGCGGAGCTCTTGCTCTTATTTATTTGTGTTTTAAGTGAATCAAAGTGAATAATTGATATAGTGCAACCCACCCTGGCCTCGCCGTCAGCCAGCACACCCTCTTGAGAGTCTTATTAAAGGTAATTATTATGCATTTTATCGTTGAAAAAAAAAATGATAGAAACAAATAATTTGACTGCGAAAAACGATTCCTTTGAATATGAAATTAAATATTTTGTATTTGACTAAGGGTAAAGGGTGAATATAAGGGGGAGGGGAGAAGGAGTGGAGGTGTCATTGAAAAAAAATTAGTTTTTTTCTTTTCTTTTTTTACTTTCTCGTATAGAGAAAGTTATGTAATCGTAAAAAAATTCGACTTCGAAATTTTGATGTTTCTCCACGTTTTGGACCTCCCTGAGTCCAAAAAAACCATTTTTGGCATTATGTCTGTGTGTGTGTGTGTGTGTGTGTGTGTGGGAACACGATTGCTTAAAAACCAAAGCAGCTAGATCGATAAAATTTGGTATATGCTCCTTACACTAAAATTGTAGATTTCTATCAACTTTTGGAGTAAATACTTCACTTGGAAGTAGTACTTTACTTAAAAGTTTTTTCGAAAATTTTGAAATTTTCAATTTTTTTGTTATATTATGATAAAATACTCTATTTTAAAAAGTTTTTATTCTTTGACATTTTTTTGAAAACTGAATAGTTTTTGAAATAATCACAGAAGAAATAGAAAATTTTCGTTAATTTTGATAAAAAATCAAAACAAAATCATACAGGTGTCATTAAAAAAGGGTAAATATAAACAAATGAATTTGTGAAACAAATGAATTTGTTTATATTTCCCTTTTTTTAATGACACCTGTATGATTTTGTTTTGATTTTTTATCAAAATTAACGAAAATTTTCTATTTCTTCTGTGATTATTTCAAAAACTATTCAGTTTTCAAAAAAATGTCAAAGAATAAAAAACTTTTTAAAATAGAGTATTTTTCATAATATAACAAAAAAATTGAAAATTTCAAAATTTTCGAAAAAACTTTTTAAGTAAAGTACTACTTCCAAGTGAAGTATTTACTCCAAAAGTTGATAGAAATCTACAATTTTAGTGTAAGGAGCATATCCAAATTTCATCGATCTAGCGCTTTGGTTTTTAAGCAATCGTGTTCACACACACACCCAGACGTAATTCCAAAAGAATATACGAGAAAGTCTCGGGGAAGTCAATCCCCATATTTTTTTTAACACCTTTTTTTCTCATTCACACTCCACACACACACACACACACACACACACACATTCTTTTCGGCAACTCAGGCCATATAAGACTTTATACGATAACCGTTATTAATTAATAATAGCCTATACATATTGGGGGTCCCGGCATTTCAATTTAAGCCATTTGGTATCCACTTCGGACTGCCAGGGATCCGAGCCCCTCGCATTTCCTTAAAGGGGGGGGGTTAATGCCCCATCCCCTATAATGCACATAGATATTGTTTTTTAATACTTTTACTGAAAAGTAAGTGCATTCCGTTTGAGTTAAAATTTATATTCAATAGGATAGTGGGGTAGAAACATTTTAATGTTATTCTAAAATTTCTTTTAACTGGGGCGGAATTAATTTTTGAAGATTTCTCAACTCTCATAAACAGATAATAATAACACTGGGTAACTTAGGAACCCATCGAATCCATTGCAGGATTTTTTTCATTAGGTAGAAAAGTAAGAGATGATTAGACCACTTAGAATTTTACTGGGGTGAGTTACCGCATCTTTTTGTATATAAGTTAGAACTAATCCCAATTCGGATTTGAATTTTTACTTTCTCTTACCTATATGTATAAGTTAATATACATTTATATAGAGAGAAAATGTCAAAAATTCGATGTCGAGATTTTGATGGATATACACGTTTTGAAGTCCCCTGAATCGAAAAAAAAAATGGTTTTCGCGACATGGTCTGTGTGTCTGGGGTCAATTTAAAGCATGAAGGAATTGAGCTAGGAGGCTGAAATTTTATATTTAAGTTAGGCACCCTCCTAGGGCGTGAAAATAAGATTTGAGAAAAATATTGTTCTTCAGGAATGAAAGTTAGAAGAAAACGCAACCGGAATTTTTTCTTTAAAGATATATTTAAACAGCTGACGTTTCGGCTTTGGTCAAAGCCATCCTCGGAGCTGTTAGTGGTCATCCGAGGATGGCTTTTACCAAAACGTAAAATATATTTTTTTAACGAAAACATTCTGGCTTCTTTTCTTCTAACTTTCATTCCTTATACAAATTCCACCAGCCATAAAATACCCTTATACCAGCGTTTTCCAGACTGTGAGGCGGGCCTCCCTAGGGAGGTGTGGACTAGTCTAAGGGGAGGCGCGAATATTGGCCACCAGGACCATTTTTCCAAATTATTGCTAGTTTTAATATAAATAAGAATAAATAAAAAAAAATATTTTTATAAAAATTTATATTTTTTAGCATTAAAAATTTTTGTTTTTGTATTATTTTATAAAATGGGGGGGGGGGGAGGCGTCATAAGATTAAATATTTTTAAGGGAGGCGTGGTAGCATAAAGTTTGGAAACCACTGCTCTAAGGGCTCTCTAATAAACCCTTTTTTAGTTGCCATTTAATTAAAAAAAAAAGAAAAGTGAAATATCTTCTTAAGGGGGTTCAGGATCGAAGTCTAAACGTACAGTACTTTAAAAAAAATTAGTCTATTATAAGGAATTTTTCAATGCGATTTTTTTTCTAAATGAATTAAATTCATAAGTGATTATTGGGACATCGAGCTATAATTTGTTTAATGACTTATTAAAAAATTAAGGAAATTAATATTTTTTGTTATCAAGCAAATACAAAAAAACAATCTGCCCCAATATTCTTTAATTTTTTTTAAATTTACAAATGAATTTATTGTTATTATTAATCACATATTAATTAAAAAAATTTTAAAATAAGCTTAGATGATTTATTTAAAAATCAACTGTCAAATTAGTTCAGCATTCTTGCAATAGATGGCAGGCTAGTCTAATAGACGATTCGCTAAATGCCTATATTTATATATTTTTATGCTTCTATAAAAGATACATAATATTTAATAACATTTATTGTTAAAAGATCAATGAAAATGCATTAAATATTATTGCTTCCCGCGTAATGCGTGAAAAACTGCAAAACTTTCGGACTTTTTTCAGTTTTGTCAGTTCAATTCAAAAATTATGGGCTTTTTGACATTAGTTGCTTATACCATTTTAAAAGTATATTTAATTTGAAACAATTCAAGCCAACCCAAAGCTCCGTATCTCAAATAGTTTTTGAGATATGATGATTGAAACATTATTTTCAGAAATTTTACAATTTTCAGGTTTGCTTATGTTTAAAGCAGAATATCGGCTTAACCGTTCAAGCTTAGAGAGAAGTTGGGATAAATTCAGATTTAGCACATTTAATTACCTTAAAAGAAGTAAGAAAACAAAGAAGGAAATGCAGTCAATGTATTTTCTTTATTTATTATCAGCCCACGGCTAACGTTTCGATCCCAGGGTTTAGACCATCATCAGGGGGTGTGTCAAAAAAGGCATATATACTTTCCCCCTAACGGGAGGGCCTCATGTGAAATAATAGAAACTGCTATTATCGTTAAAGTATTATAAATGGCCCTTCTCGTTGTATGTGAGAGGTACGAGTCGGCTTTCGATTATTTCACACGAGGCCCTCCCGTTTCGGGGAAAGTGTATATGCCTTTTTGACACAGCCCGATGATGGTGCAAACCCTGGGATCAAAACGTTAGCCGTGGGCTGATAATAAATAAAGAAAATACATTGGCTGAATTTCCTTTTTTGTTTTCTTACTTCTTTCAACTCTACTCTACTCTACACTCTACATCCCCCTGTTACATTTAATTACCTTTCATTTAAGGGCAGTACGGGGTCAGTAACCCTTATAGTTCTCTTGTAATCGTATCAGCAAACCTGAAAAGTATAACATTTCTGAAAAGCATGTCATTCATCATATCTCAAAAACTATTAGAGATACTGAGCTATAGCTTGGCTTGAATTGTTTCAAATTTAATATACAGTAGAACCTCGATAAGTTAAAGTTCAAGGGAAACGGTTAGAAATTCGAGTTATCGAGTTTTTTACTTATCGAGAGTTTTTTTTTTTTTTAAGGTCCTTCTCGGCATCTAAGGCCATTTAGACCCCATCCCTATTTATTTCAAATGATTTGTAGTCAAATCAAATGAAATAAATTTTTCTCGCTGGGATGGGAAGCGAACCCGGGACTCCGGTGCGAGAAGCTAATGTCTTCTCACTGAGCCACGGCTCCCTATCGAGAGTTGAAGTTCGAGAGGTTATTGAATATAATTTTTAACGTACCGAGGTTTATTGACTTTGGGCACGTGAGTGAAAAAGGAATTCCGTTTGATCTATTTATTTATTTAGAATACTTTAGTTAAATATAAATTAAATTAATAGATTTATTTATTTACAAAAAAATCAGTAATTTTTTTCTGCTTCATGTATTTTTGATTTTCTGCATCAACTATTTTTTCGATGATATGTAAAGAAGAGAAAATCTCGTCGTTAATGTCTGATAATACTTTAAGTTATAGAGGTCACCAAAATATTATTTTAAGTTATCGAGGGCTATGCTCAAAATATTTGTTTAAGTTACAGAGGTTTTGTTCTTTAAGTACACTGTAAAAAAAATATGAATTTTCAATCATTTTCCATATACTTTCGTGGTTTAATTTTAATAGACCAAGGATATGAAATAAAATTAATATAAAAGTTTATGAACAAATTACCAACTTTTAAACTTATCTTTTTCTTTGTGTGCCGCCAAATTTTGAAATCGTTAAAAGTGTACCGCGACAAGTTGAGAATCACTGGTCTAAACGTTCTCAAATAACTCGACTACCTCAAGGAATTTTTATTAATATTATTTTATAATTATTTTAAGGAAACTTGAAATTATTCTTTTAAAATTTATTTCACAAATCTAAATTTATTAAATTTTGGTTTGAAATTCGCGCTCTAAATAAACTATTTAAATATTTATGAAGTATATTAAAATCATACTAATTAAATAATTTTTATAAAGTAATTCAACTAAATAGCTATAAAAATTAAAATTAAAATTAACAATTTCACCAAAATAATTAATTTTAAAATATACAAGAAATTGGTTAGGTTGGCACCAAATTGAACTTTCTCATATAAATTCATAAACAGTTTATGAAACAGAATTACTATACTTGTATAGGAAGTTTTTTGGAAGTTTTTTTTTTACAGTGTAATAGAGGTTTTACGCTTTCAAGGGAAGGGAATTGAAAAAATTTTTAAGTTACGGAGGTTTTGAACTTAGCGAGGTTTAACTTACGCGAGGTTCTACTTTACTTTCAAAATGGTATAAGCAACTAATGTCAAAAAGGCCATAGTTTTTGAATTGAACTGCAAAAACGGAAAAAAGTCCGAAAGTTTTGCTGTTTTTCACGTAAAATTAGCCAAAGAGTACTAGTATTTTACTAATACACTTTTTCAGTTTTTTTTTTGTTTTTTTTTTTTCGATTTTCTCAAAATTTACTCCAACGATTTTGTTGTAAAAAACTTGTTTAGTAGATAAAAGCGGAAATATTTCTGAGTGTCTTTGCCCGAGTAAAAATTATTAAAAATGATCGAGGGATCCACTAGTGAACCTTGAGGGACACACAGGGATACACACGCCCACACCTGGAATATACATTTTTCTTCTGGTTACTTTCGTTCTACTGGGACGGTGTGTGCGTGTGTATCCCTTGATCATTTTTAACCATTTTTACCCGAGTGGATATTTTAAATGGAAAGGGCAATAGAATTAAATAAATGATGGATCTCCCTCCGTGTTCTGGGAACGAGAGAGAAGCCGAAGCGGAGAACACAATCAAAGTTCCAGGAATTGAAGAGGGTGGGTCTAACGAGTTTTTGGTTCAGTTCATAATGAGATTTTGCATTTCATAGGAATTCTATTTTCCTGCTAACGTTAACGTTAACGTGTTAAGCTCTTTAAAAAAAAACAAACAAACAAAAAAAAAATAAGAGATGTATTTATAATTTATGATGAATTCAAATTTCTTCTCTCTGTCTGATGAGATTCTTTTTAACTCTTATTCCTCTGTGCAACAAATTTAAACTTTTCTTTTGTTCTTTAGAGCAGTGTCTTTCAATCTTTTTGAATGGGCGGCTCCTTTACAGGTTGTAAATTCGGGTGACCCCCTTGGTCCATAGACAGACAAATAGTTAGTAATTTCAGACTTTTCTTTAATAGAAAATCTTATAGTCGGAGAGCTGGCGACGAAAATGGGCAAGAGTTTTCTGAATACTAATAGTTGCATTTTAGTGATGGAAAGATACTCCAGAGTCAGCACTCCCAGTACCGGGGCCGGTAAAGCTGCGGGAAGATGGTTTTTCGCAAATATCTCGAAAACAATGCGCTTTTCCTCAAAAATTAATATATATAAAAATCGAAATTAAATTACAAACAAAAATGGTCTAGTACATAATCACGCTAAAGTGAACGGTTCGGGAGATATAGAGGGGTGAAATTTGTAATTAATGTGAAAGGAGACACTGATATAGGGAAATAAATATATCACAACCATTGTTAGAATTACAAATTTCACCCCTCTCTATCTCCTAATTCAGATTCGCTAAGTAGTCTAAATACACCTATTTTCGTAAAGAGACTTTGCTAAGGTCTTGCACAGTGTAATTATAGATTTGAATAGACTAGACAAAAGAAGTGTTTGCTGACAATTGATTGATTATTACGTGTATGTCGTATGATAAGTTTGAAGGCATTTGCGGCAAGCAAGCAAGCAAGCAATTTGCATTAATTACAGATTGGTTACACTCGACAACTCACGTACTGCATCTCTCTTGCTTTCCCATACCCATACCATACTTTGTCTCTTTATCGACCCACAAGAGGATTTACTTAACTCTCTCTCTCCTGATAAATACGCAGTTTTTGCATTTCCTGGGTCTTTAAAGAAATAACTCTAATTGTAATTCTTTATTTTTCTTCCTTACAAATTCTACTTGAAAAAGAGAAAACCAAAATTCGGTGTGATTAAACTCTTTTTACTTTCGATAATCAAAAGATGCGTTGACTGACAAGTATTATTTTTACTTTCTCTTAACTCTATATATATATCATTTCTCTACGCTTTGCTGTGAGCGGACCACATGCTGAATGTTGTCGCTGTTGATGAAAGTTTCTACACATTTTGATTATTGCCAGCCGGCTCTGAAGATGGCCTAGACCTCGGGCCGAAACGTCAGCCTTGAGGGCGAGATTTGAAATAAAATAATATTTGGCTGCATTCGTCTTGTTTTTTTCATGACTCCATCTCTATATATATGTTAATATATAAAGAGAGAAAGTATTGGATTCATGTCAAAAATTCGATGTCGATTTTGACGGATATACACGTTTTGAGGTCCCATGAATCCAAAAAGTGGTTTTACCGGCATGGTCTGTGTGTGTGTGTGTGTGTGAACAAAATATCTCAAGAACGAAAAGAGCTAGGAGGTTGAAATTTTATATTTAAGTTAGGCACCCCCATGGGACGTGACACGGAGCTTTTTAACAAAATCGACCAAAAAGTACTAGCACTTTACTGATGCACTTTTTCAGTTTTTTCGATTTTCTCTAAATTCGCTCCAACGATTTTTTTTTAAATTCAAATATCAATTATTTTTTAGATGATCTTTAAAATGTATATTCTCATTTTGTCATTGAAATCTTCTGAAGACCACTTTACTCTTGTACTTCATAGAAAAGATACGACACAACAAATCTGGTGTCACAAGCACAGAACACAACTTTCGATTACCGAAGGTAAGAGAAAGTTGTCTGCTGTGCGAACAGTCATACCAGATTTTTTTTTATAAAAAATATTTTGGCCGTCACGGACATTGACAGCATTTTGTTGTTGTTGTTGTTGTTGTAAATGGAGGAGGAGGAGGAGGAGGAGGAGAATAAGAGAGTTATCTACCTTTCGGCCTTGGCCTCTCCCTTTTCAATTCGCATTCGATCAACAAGTAGGCCTATTAATAGTCCTAGACGATAAATAAATAAATCACCCCTTTCTACAGTAGACACACACCCCAGCCTCATGATTTCAATTTCAATTTCCCCAAAAAATGCGAGGAATTCTCTCAAACTGCATTGCCTAGCAACAAGAGGAAGAAAGAGATGAGTGCATAGCAAGTGCATTCTCTCTCTAGCCTTTATTTGAATAAATATTGCTATCTCATCTTATTATTATTAGTTCTTTGGCCAATTCCCACTTAAAATTTCTTTTACTCGAGATGCTTTCGTTCAAGGAGACACACACCTCAAACAACCCAATAAGTTGGCATAATATTCCCCATTGATTGTTTTACCTTTTTGAAGGTAGTCAATGTGGATTATACCGCGTGCATCCCAAAAAACGGCCGCCATGACTGTTTGGTCTCTGGTGTGTTCTGGTGGATCCACGTTTCATCCACGGTTACGAAACTCGTCCATATTGCTGTTCCTGCGAAGTTGTCACACGATTTGTGGTTTCAAATCACGAATTAGTCTGCTATAAATGGAAGACAAACAAAAACTAGCTCGTTCAAATTTCGACAGGAGTCAGCTGATAGTTGCCTGCTGACAGGAACAGTGTTGCCATTTCAGTTAAGAGGCGGGAAATTCAAAAAGTCACGGGCTTATTGACTTGTCCTCGTAACGATATATGTATATGTATGTAGAAAGTGACTGTGTAGAATTGAATAAAGGATTGAAGAGGAAAGCAGCCAGGCAAGGAGCTTCTAATAAAATAAACTCCTTTTACGCAAAACGTTTGGGCAAATTTAATCATGCCATCTTCAGTTTCATTGGCTAAACAGAAAATTATTTACATTGACGTTATTTAGCTAAATAAATTTAAAAAAAAATTTATAAAATTATTTAACATTACTTACAGTTTTTTAATAAATAGAGTTTTCAACATCTGTTCATAAGCTTGTTAATTTTACAATACCCTATGTGTGCTATACGCCGGTGCTGAGGGAGTCCCTCCTCAAACTAGGACATCCTCCATAGCATAGAAGAGGTTGGAATAAGGAGCCAGAAATAAGGATTAGTTCACTAGCTAGGTATCCAAATGGCTTAAATAAAATCATCGGACTGCCTGGGGTCCGAACCCGCGACGTTCGGTATAGAAGGTAGGCACGCTACCAACTGCAACAAGCCCCGAGGGCTACCATGGGAGTTAATTCAATTCGTAGCCTGTTAGAATGACCTAAGCCTATACAATCGCTTCACATATCAATCATATACAATGTTATTTACACACATAGGCTATTGTAAAATTAACAAGCTTATGAACAGACTGTTGACAACTCTTTATTAAAAAACTAGGTCTTTATAATGTTAAATAATTTTATAAAATTTTTTTAATTTATTTAGCTAAATAACTTCAATGTCAATAATTTTCTGTTTAGCCAATGCAACTGAAGATGGCATGATTAAATCGGCCGAAACGTTTTGAGTTTGATGCTGCCTGGCTGCTTTCCTCTTCAATCCTTTATTCTACCCTAACTCTTGTACCTGTTGGGACCTGCGCGAACTTACAATGGAGGTTTTTGTTTAGATTCTTGTTGTAAATGTTTTTTTCCAAACTTTGTTTTGTTCCTAACAAGTAAGTTCAATTAATTTATTAGTAGTTAAATACAGCTAAAAGAAGCTCAAAGAGGCAGAGGCAATAAAACGTATCCATTGGTTCTTTAATTATTAACGTGAGTTGCGGGCACCCAGAGAAGTCACTTTCCGTGGCACCCTTGAAGGAGACATTTCCGATCAAGTCCAATTGAATTCCTCTCTTCTACCTAAAACAACCCACCTAACCTGGAGTTTATCCTAACGATTATAATCGAGGTTTTAATTTCCCCATAAGGGAGGGCGATTCTATTTTTATTGACATTGATACTTTGTGTTTTGACAAGAGGGTGAATTTGGAGGTCACAAGGTCGTTGATGTTTCCAAAAGAGAGGGGGGGAGGGGGAGTTTGCCCCTCCCTCTTGCTCTCCCATTGGACTGGTTAAGCCCTCCCTCCGTCGCATTGCGGAGCTCCTCTTATCCCCTCCACACCCCAAATTGGCCACGCCCTGTGTGTTTTGGCCACGCCTCCTCCAAGGGGAGGGTTACCCCATCTATCATCCACCATCACTTCATTTTCACTATATGGACGGAGGAGACCAATTTCGAAATCACCAACTTTTTTTTTTCTTATCATGTAAATGTCATTCGACATTTCGGTCTTAAATGATGACCATCATCAGGGATTTCAGTTTAATTAGTACAATTGTTTACGTTTGTTATTGTGAATGAAGGGTCTTTATTCTCTCAAATCGTCTCATTTCCACCACCTTTATTTTACGATAATTACTGCGAAACTACTTGACGGATTTTCGTAGAGTTAATTTCAATGATTCAAAAACTCATTCAGGGCGTTTAGAATAGAAATTAATAGGCTCAAAGGAAAAACCGGAGGGGCCTACTCGCCTATTGCCAACCGCACAGCTAGTCAATATTTCTTTTGTTTTTGTAATTGCAAAGTTTAGGTCCTAAATTGCGCGCATTAGACGGAGAGGGAGTTGATTATTTTGTTTGGTCTCACAAACCCAGGTGTGCCAACTTAAATGACTCACTCGCCTGCCTTATTATCGTTTTTTTTTTGGGACCGGACGGGAAAAAATAAGTTCATTAACCTCATTTCATTTTGTGTTGTGATTCCTTTGGCTATTTATTTATTTATTTATATCTCCTCCTCGCTCGCCATCTGTTGATTCAAATTCAATCAGCTGATCTTTGCTTGATGATTTCACTAAATTTTTTTTTTTTTTTAAAGACCAGATCAAAAGATAAAATTATAAAGCTTTTCCTTGGAGGGGGAGGGGGGGGGCATGGAATATATTTTAGATATTTGTGGAAAACTTTTGTTAAAGAAGACTGTTGATTGATCAAAAATATTTATTTTTATTTTGTTCACACACACACAAGAGAGAGATCATTTTGTTGAACTAACTTTTTTTTAGAATCATAAACCCTCAAAGCGTGTATTTCCATTGAAATCTTGCCATTGAATGTGTGGGTGGCAGCCATGGATAATATTTCTTCTTTTTATTTGTTTGGCGGTGGTGGGGGGGGAGGGGAGGGGATCTCCTTCCCCTCTCAAAAATTTCTTTATTTCTGAGTACATGGTTATTCAAAACTAAGGGGCTCTATTTTTACTTTCTCTTAGCCTATATATGAAATATATAGGAGAGAAAGTATTGCGATCATGTCAAAAATTCGATGCCGAGATTTTGATGGTTATACATGTTTTGAGGTCCCCTGAGTCCAAAAAAGTGGGTCCTGCAAATTGGTCTGTGTGTGTGTGTGTGTGTGTGTGTGTGTGTGTGGACAGATTTTTAGCATGAAGGAGTTGAGCTAGCGGATTGAAATTTTATATTTAACTTAGGTACCTTTGAAGAATCTCAAAATAAGCTTTTGAACAAAATCGGCCAAAAAGTACTAGTACTTTACTGATGTACTTTTTCAGTTTTTTTCGATTTTCTCAAAATTCCCTCCAAGGATTTTTTTTTAAATTCATAAATGAACTATTTTTTAGATGCTCTTTAAAATGTATATTCTCATTTTGCCGTTGAAATCTTCTGAAGACCACTTTACTCTTGTTCTTCATAGGAAAGATAGAAATGGTTGCCATGGTAACGGAATTTAAATCTTTTTCTTTTTTACTTTCTCTTACCTATGTATATATGTAATATATATATAGAGAGAAAGTATTGGATTCATGTCAAAAATTCGATGTCGAGATTTTGATAGATCTTCACGTTTTGAGGTCCCCTGAATCCAAAAAAGTGGTTTTCGCGACATGGTCTGTCTGTGTGTGTGTGGGTGGGTGGGTGGGTGGGTGGGTGGGTGGGTGGGTGTGTGTCAAATTTTAAGCATGAAGGAATTGAGCTATGAGGCTGAAATTTTATATTTAAGTTAAACACCCCCGGGACCGGAAAAATAAGCTTTTAATCAAAATCGGCCAAAGAGTACTAGTACTTTACTGATGTACTTTTTCAGTTTTTTTCGATTTTCTCAAAATTCGCTCTAACGATTTTGATTAAAATTCAAAAATCAATTATTTTTTAGATGCTCTTTCAAATGTATATTCTCGTTTTGCCCTCAAAATTGTTTGAAGCACACTTTACTCTTGTGTTTCATAGGAAAGATAGGAGAAATGGTTGCCATGGTAACAAAATATAAATATTTTCCCATACTTATAAATTTTACATCTTAATTCAAATATTCCTTACTGCCGGGAACTAAATCTATGTCGACACAAAAAATCTGGTGTGACAAGCACAGTACACAACTTTCGATTACCGAAGGTAAGAGAAAGTTGTGTGCTGTGCGCCAGTCACACCAGATTTTTTTTCTTTTTATTTGTGTCTTTAATTGTTTCAAAGAAAACATATATGTCTCTCTCTCACTTGCAAACATTATCGTCTCTCTCTACTCTTTTTAAATTCCCTTTCCACCTTATCTTCGCATAGGCCTAATGTTAATTTCCTATAGGGATTTGTATGTTAATTTCGATTCAAAAGGGGGGTCCCCTTTGGAACTTTTTAGGCATTTAAAATTTTTTTTTCCAATTCTTATGAAATTTTGTATTTATTTACGATTCTATATTGTGTATAAAATGTCCAAATATGAGATTAAAATTTTGAAAAATAACCATAGTTTATTTCAAGCAGTCAACATTTAAAATGCAAGTTTGAAACTAAGGTGCTATCGGAAACTAAATATATCTCGACACAAAAAATCTGGTGTGACCAGCACAGTGTGCAACTTTCTCTTACCGAAGGGTAAGAGAAAGTTGTGTGCTGTGCGCCAGTCACACCAGATTTTTATTTTTATTTCATCATTTATATTTTAATAATTACGTATTTTAAATCATTTTAATTAAATTAATTAAAAAAGTTTTTATTTTTATTTTTTCTTTTATTCATGCGAAACACTTTTTCAAACAAGAATATAGAAATTAGCCATATACCCGTATATTAGGGTGACCGGATCTCATAGAGGCGGAAGAAAAATTTTGAAATTTTGTTCGTCTGGACCCCACAAAATGATTCCCCTTTGCAGATATTGAGATAGCCGAAATTTGAGATCGATTAAACGACGTTAACCCGTGCCGCTCGTCACTCAAAGTATGAAAGAATCCAAATTTTTGACCAAAAAAGGTAACATATTGAGCCATAACTCCAGAACGGTACATGATAGAAACAAGCTTAATATCTCAAAAGAAAGCAAATGTTCTTCTTCGAAATTTATATTCTATACATAATTGTTGTTATTTTAAGTCAAACCGAGTTACAACAGCCTTTAACCCCAAAAACATGACCTGGAACCACTAGGAGCATAATTTGTATATTTTGTTATTACGTGATAAATTTTGCATTTTTTTGGTATATTTTTGAGTTTAAAGTAGAAATATAACCATGGGCGTAACTATGGGGGGTGTCGGGGGGCTGCCACCCCTAGAAGACTCGTGCCCTCCCCCCCCAAAAAAAAAAAAAGCTCCCTGCCCCAAGAATAATTGAGAAAATATGGGGCTTTCCAGGCCCTCCGGGTGATAGCTGGTCCCATGGCCCACCCCAGCCAAATTCTCTAGTTACGCCCATGAATATAACAAAAAGAAAAAGTAATACTGATAATTCTAATGACATTCTTTATTGTAAAATATAAAAAGCAGGTATATAATACATACAAAACAGACAGAAAAGATACAGATGTATTTACATACTGTTAAATTAACTCTAAGAGAATCAGCAAAACTTATCACACGAGAAGTGTTTATTTTTTGGGAGAAAGCTCGAATCCCGACTAAACATGAACAAGATGCAAAAGATGCAATTACTAAGCTGGAAAAACTTCACGCCGAGTGGAGAACTCTTCAAAAAGACCGGAAGAAAACATCGAAAACGGCCAAGAACAAATTTAAACAGTTTGTTGAAAAGTTGGATGATCTCTTCGATATTGCTAAACAAGATGCCAACTTTTCAACAAACTGTTTAAATTTGTTCTTGGCCGTTTTCGATGTTTTCTTCCGGTCTTTTTTGAAGAGTTCTCCACTCGGCGTGAAGTTTTTCCAGCTTAGTAATTGCATCTTTTGCATCTTGTTCATGTTTAGTCGGGATTCGAGCTTTCTCCCAAAAATAAACACTTCTCGTGTGATAATTTTGCTGATTCTCTTAGAGTTAATTTAACAGTATGTAAATACATCTGTATCTTTTCTGTCTGTTTTGTATGTATTATATACCTGCTTTTTATATTTTACAATAAAGAATGTCATTAGAATTATCAGTATTACTTTTTCTTTTGTTATATTCATGGGCGTAACTAGAGAATTTGGCTGGGGTGGGCCATGGGACCAGCTATCACCCGGAGGGCCTGGAAAGCCCCATATTTTCTCAATTATTCTTGGGGCAGGGAGCTTTCTTTTTTGGGGGGGAGGGCACGAGTCTTCTAGGGGTGGCAGCCCCCCGACACTCCCATAGTTACGCCCATGGTTATATTTCTACTTTAAACTCAAAAATATACCAAAAAATGCAAAATTTATCACATAATAACAAAATATACAAATTATGCTCCTAGTGGTACCAGGTCATGTTTTTGGGGTTAAAGGCTGTTGTAACTCGGTTTGACTTAAAATAACAACAATTATGTATAGAATATAAATTTCGAAGAAGAACATTTGCTTTCTTTTGAGATATTAAGCTTGTTTCTATCATGTACCGTTCTGGAGTGTATGGCTTAATATGTTACCTTTTTTGGTCAAAAATTTGGATTCTTTCATACTTTGAGTGACGAGCGGCACGGGTTAACGTCGTTTAATCGATCTCAAATTTCGGCTATCTCAATATCTGCAAAGCCTGGTCCACAATAATCGTTGAATGATAATGGTGAGAGGAAAATGTAGCTCAAGGGCCGGTTTCCTGTACAAGTAGGCCTATATAGGACATGTGGTATGTTCAACCCCTCCACCCGATTTTTCAGGCATGCTATGATGCTTAGCAAGAGCGCAGAGATTGCGTGACCTAGCGAATTAATTCTATAGCTAGCTAGCTAGCTAGCTCTAGGTCACGACCGTGAAAGAGTCCATTGGCATTCATTACTCAATGAAAGTAACAACTAATAGAACGAGAAGGCTCTGCACTTTTTTCTTCTTCTTTTTATTATCTATCCCCCTGCTAAAAGATGGTCCAAATACTTCTTCTTTTGTCTTCCTTCCCTCTCTTCTTTCTACGTGTTTTATTTCACTTAATGAGATTACATTAATACCTCCGCTGTATTTATTGTTGACCTAGTTGGCTTTCGTTAATTAAATCGGAAACTGATGGAAATTAAAATCATCTCTCTCTATTTTCTATAAAAAAAAAAAGATTTCAATTTTATTTAAATAAAAAAAAATTCTCTCATTTAAAATGTTTATAAAAATTAATATTTAATCCAGCGATAAATGTCTTTTTTTTTTAAATAACAAGTAGGCCTAATAAAAACCAGAAGGCGTGACTTGAACCCATCTCACTACATTCCCTCTTATCAGTAATTTTGAGAAAATCCATTAAAGATATGGGCCTAATCACTCGGCATGCAACAGTGGCGGATTTAGAGGAGGTTCTCGGGGGTAATCTGGTGTGAATGGTCGCACAGCACACAATTTTTTTCTTATTATCGGTAATTTAAAGGTGCATTTTGTAGTTGTTTACCAGAATATATAAACAAATCAAATTTTTAAGTATTAGTTTTTAAAATTTTATATTAAAAATACAATTTTTTCCCCAAAAAAAAAATTTTTTTTCTCAAATCTCGAGGGGGAGGGGTAATCACCCCCTTTACCCCCCCCGTGACAAAAAAATGGTATCAACTTATAGTAGGGTAGGTCCGGGAGAGATGGCCAACTCCAGCAAATTGTACAATCACTCGCTGGATGTTGCAATTTATTAGTCAGTTTGTGTACTTTTCCCCTCTTTCTTTTATATCTTGTTTTTTAAGTTTGTCTAAATTTGTGAAGTTTTGTTGTTGTATTGTATTTTAATGTCCTGAGGATGGGTGTCGTATAGTCCCCGAAACGTTGACATAGGAAATAAATAATTTTGAGGCCGAATAAATTCTATTTTCTTCACCTTCCTGTAAGTTAGACGGCCTTCCTCCATACGATTATAACAATTATCAAGATAGAAAAATACTTACATTTTGTTACCATTAAGAGATAGACGAACAACTTTTCTTTTAATGATTTTTTTTTTTCGTGCTAGCCATCATTTTTCTCAATTGACACGAGACGTCATCTCACATGACATGACATGACAATGGGGCAATTTTTTAATCATAATTATTCGGATTATTCATGTCCGTTGAATTTAAGAAAAAAAAAAAAATGTGTCTACTCTCCTCATATCTTCAATTTTCTTTAAATTTCCCAACCCCTTAGCCAGAGGACAACTAAATAGGGGTATGCAAAATATTAAAAACAAAACTTGGTACAGTCGGCGCCAGGAGTGTAGGCAACCAAAATGCTTAGTGTTTTCTTAAAAGTACGAGGCTCTTTTGACAAGTCAGTGAATTTTTTGCTTTTTACTTTCTCTTACCTATGTATATATGTAATATATATATAGAGAGAAAGTATTGGATTCATGTCAAAAATTCGATGTCGAGATTTTGATGGATCTTCACGTTTTGAGGTCCCCTGAATCCAAAAAAGTGGTTTTCGCGACATGGTCTGTCTGTCTGTGTGTCTGTGTGTGTGTCTGTGAACAAAATATCTCAAGAACGAAAAGAGCTAGGAGGTTGAAATTTTATATTTAAGTTAGGCACCCCCCATGGGACGTGACACGAAGCTTTTGAACAAAATCGACCAAAAAGTACTAGCACTTTACTGATTCACTTTTTCAGTTTTTTTCGATTTTCTCAAAATTTGCTCCAACGATTTTTTTTTAAAATTCATATATCAACTATTTTTTAGTTGCTCTTTAAAATGTATATTCTCATTTTGTCATTGAAATCTTCTGAACACCACTTTACTCTTGTTCTCCATAGAAAAGATAGGAGAAATGGTTGCTATGGTAACAAACTATAAATATTTCGCCATACTTATAAATTTTACATCTTGAAAATCGAATGTACCATACTGTCGGAAACTAAATACATGTCGACACAAAAAATCTGGTGTGACAAGCACAGTACACAACTTTCGATTACCGAAGGTAAGAGAAAGTTGTGTGCTGTGCGCCAGTCACACCAGATTTTTATTTCTCTCTTTTAGCTCGATATATTATATTTAGTCCAATTTTTATTTTTATTCCTTCCAAAATATAGGTTTTCTCAAGGCGTTTGTCTCAGTGATGCCATTCGACCCGAATCTCTTACCTGCCATTTCTTCCAGGAAATAGATGGGGGGCTAAATCTGGAGAATATGTTGGATGCCGTAGCAGTTTGTAGATTAATTTATGATCAGCACACGAAATTCACGAACTTGTCTGCTTTCACTGGCTGTCTAACCACAGATCACATACATACACTTTGTTGTGAATGGCGCACTACACACAACTTTCTCTGGCACTTTAACCACCTGTTGTGTGAATCCACCCCCCCCCCCCCCCCACACACACAGGGGTGTTTATTTGGGCTTTTGAAATTCTTTTTTATAAGCAGCTTATTATCTTCCCCTCCCCCCTCCCCCCTCCCCCCCTCCTTATCAGCAAATATACACTTTTGGGGATGAAATTAAAATATTATTCTTTTTGTGATTAACCAGACCATACATAATTAATTAGAGTGGATAATATTTGAAACAAAGAAACTGGAGAGAGACACCCTCCCTCCCAATCCATAAAGAGAAATTTATTTATATGTCTACGCCATCTTAAATTCCAGGACAATCCAATCAATTCTTGAATTTTGATGATGTGTATAGAAACGTTATTTCAACTCTTGATTTTACTTTCTCGTACCCTATATATGAAATATATAGGAGAGAAAGTATTGCGATCATGTCAAAAATTCGATGTCGAGATTTTGATGGATATACATGTTTTGAGGTCCCCTGAGTCCAAAAAAGTGGGTCCCGAAAATTGGTCTGTGTGTATGTGTGTCTGTGTGTCTGTGTGTGTGGACAGATTTTTAGCATGAAGGAGTTGAGCTACCGGATTGAAATTTTATATTTAACTTAGGTACCTTTGAAGAATCTCAAAATAAGCTTTTGAACAAAATCGGCCAAAAAGTACTAGTACTTTACTGATGTACTTTTTCAGTTTTTTTCGATTTTCTCAAAATTCCCTCCAAGGATTTTTTTTTTAAATTCATAAATCAACTATTTTTTAGATGCTCTTTAAAATGTATATTCTCATTTTGCCGTTGAAATCTTCTGAAGACCACTTTACTCTTGTTCTTCATAGGAAAGATAGAAATGGTTGCCATGGTAACGGAATTTAAATCTTTTTCTTTTTATTAGATTAAAAATCAATTATTATTTAAATTCCCATTTTTTACTTTCTCTTACCTATGTATATATGTAATATATATATAGAGAGAAAGTATTGGATTCATGTCAAAAAATTCGATGTCGAGATTTTGATGGATCTTCACGTTTTGAGGTCCCCTGAATCCAAAAAGTGGTTTTCGCGACATGGTCTGTCTGTCTGTCTGTCTGTGTGTTTGTGTGTGTGTGTTCAATTTTAAGCATGAAGGAATTGAGCTAGGAAGTTGAAATTTTATATTTAAGTTAGGCACCCCCATGGGACGTGACACGAAGCTTTTGAACAAAATCGACCAAAAAGTACTAGCACTTTACTGATTCACTTTTTCAGTTTTTTTCGATTTTCTCAAAATTTGCTCCAACGATTTTTTTTTAAATTCAAAAATCAATTATTTTTTAGATTCTCTATAAAATGTATATTCTCATTTTGTGATTGAAATCTTCTGAAGACCACTTTACTCTTGTACTCCACAGAAAAGATAGGAGAAATGGTTGCCATGGTATCAAAATATAAATATTTTCCCATACTTATAAATTTTACATTTTGAATTCAATTGTACCCTACTGTCGGAAACTAAATACATGTCGACGCAAAAAATCTGGTGTGACAAGCACAGTACACAACTTTCGATTACCGAAGGTAAGAGAAAGTTGTGTGCTGTGCGCCAGTCACACCAGATTTTTTTATTTTTATTTCTGTCTTTAATTGTTTCCGGGAAAACATATCTCATCTCTCTCTCTCTCTCTCTCTCACTTGCAAACATTATCGTCTGTCTCTCTCATAGGAACAATGTTAATTTCCTATAGGGATTTGTATGTTAATTTCGATTCAAAAGGGGGTCCCCTTTGGAACTTTTTAGGCATTTAAAATTTTTTTTTCCAATTCTTATGAAATTTTGTATTTATTTACGATTCTATATTGTGTATAAAATGTCCAAATATGAGATTAAAATTTTGAAAAATAACCATAGTTTATTTGAAGCAGTCAACATTTAAAATGCAAGTTTGAAACTAAGGTGCTATCGGAAACTAAATATATCTCGACACAAAAAATCTGGTGTGACCAGCACGGTGCACAACTTTCTCTTACCGAAGGGTAATAGAAAGTTGTGTGCTGTGCGCCAGTTACACCAGATTTTTTACTTTCTCTTACCCTTTATATGAAATATATAGAGAGATAAGTATTGCGATCATGTCCACAAATCGATGTCGAGATTTCGTTGGATATACACGTTTTGAGGTCTCCTTAGTCCAAAAAAGTGGGTGCCGCAAATTTGTCTGTGAACAAAATATCTCAAAAATGAAAAGAGCTAAGGGGTTAAAATTTTATATTTAAGTAAGGCACCTCCCCTGGGACTTGACTCGAAGCTTTTAATCAAAATCGGCCAAAGAGTACTAGTACTTTTTAACGTTTTTCCGATTTTCTCAAAATTCGCGCCAACGATTTTGATTAAAATTCATAAATCAACTTTTTTTTTTTTTTTTTTTTTTTTTATGCTCTTTATAAAGTATATCAATGAAATTTTTCGTGAAAATTGTTTGAAGTAGCCTACACTTTACTGATGTGGAATCATTCGTAGCTTAGCACCATCTATGAATGGCGTGGTCAAGTTCGGAACTTAAGTGCTATGGAAAACTAAATATATCTCGATATAAAATTTTTTAAAATTAATTTCTTTATTATAAAAAAAAAAAAACATACCGTGAAAAATTTTAAATTATCTTTAAATGAATCATATGTTGTTGTTGTTGTTGTATTAATAACAAAATAAAATATCATAGATGTTTTAAAAGGAACACAAATTAAAAGGTGGGAAACAAAAATAATGTGAATGTGTCTGAGGGGGGGCGTGGAGGGGGGAGAGAATCGAGAGGAGGCGGAGAATGTCCCCTCCCTTCCATCTTTCTATGACTCATCAAATCAAATGAAGAAAAGGAATTTTTTTTGGGAGGCTGGGGGGGGGGGGCAGAAGCACAGAACACAACTTTCGAATACCGAAGGTAATAAAAAGTTGTGTGCTGTGCTTGTCACACCAGATTTTTCATGTCGACATATATTTAGTTTTCGACAGTATGGTACAATTGAATTCAAGATGTAAAGCCCGGTCCAGACGCTACGTTTTGCACAACCTTTTAAGTCTGCGCGGTCTTAAGACGGAGTGAAAACGTTGTAATTTTGAGTGTCCAGACGGTGCAGTCATATTTGTATTTTTTGCTCAGTCTTGTGCGATATCGTCATGGGAGAGGTTCTCCTGTGGTCAATTTTTGCATGCTCTCTCGTTAGAAAAAAAAGATTAGAACATCTTAGAAGAACCGGGCGTTCGAAGTGGTCGCGTAAGTGGCTTTTAAAAAGGCGGGACTTTTCCCACATTACATTGTTGCCTCCCTGTTACTATACTCCTTCGATTTAACACGCCAAATACATGGGAAACTTTCATAAAGTGCAATAAAATCAGTTAAAAACTCTCTAGAACATTGCCGAAGGTCAGCCATCGTGGAGTGATTAGGGAAAACTGAGGAACAAAACGATTCGGAACATGGAGCAAGCGTCCACATGCACCGACTTGTCCGCACAGGTCATGGATTTCAAAGCTAATTTGCTCAGTTATCGCTGCAACTGTACCGTCTTCCCGCCGGGCTCAAAACTGCGCAAATTTCCTGTCCACACGCAACGTTTTAACTGCAACGTGTTGAACTGCGCAGACAAAAGGTTGTGCAAAACGTAGCGTAGGACTTAAAGCCCGGTCCAGACGCTACGTTTTGCACAACCTTTTGTCTGCGCAGTTCAACACGTTGCAGTTAAAACGTTGCGTGTGGACAGGAAATTTGCGCAGTTTTGAGCCCGGCGGGAAGACGGTACAGTTGCAGCGATAACTGAGCAAATTAGCTTTGAAATCCATGACCTGTGCGGACAAGTCGGTGCATGTGGACGCTTGCTCCATGTTCCGAATCGTTTTGTTCCTCAGTTTTCCCTAATCACTCCACGATGGCTGACCTTCGGCAATGTTCTAGAGAGTTTTCAACTGATTTTATTGCACTTTATTAAAGTTCCCATGTATTTGGCGTGTTAAATCGAAGGAGTATAGTAACAGGGAGGCAACAATGTAATGTGGGAAAAGTCCCGCCTTTTTTAAAAGCCACTTACGCGACCACTTCGAACGCCCGGGTTTTCTAAGATGTTCTAATCTTTTTTTCTAACGAGAGAGCATGCAAAAATTGACCACAGGAGAACCTCTCCCATGACGATATCGCACAAGACTGAGCAAAAAATACAAATATGACTGCACCGTCTGGACACTCAAAATTACAACGTTTTCACTCCGTCTTAAGACCGCGCAGACTTAAAAGGTTGTGCAAAACGTAGCGTCTGGACCGGGCTTAAAATTTATAATTATGGAAAATATTTATATTTTGTTACCATGGCAATCATTTCTCCTATCTTTCCTATGAAGTACAAGAGTAAAGTGGTCTTCAGAAGATTTCAATGACAAAATGAGAATCTAAAAAATAATTGATTTTTGAATTTTAATCAAAATCGTTGGAATCGAAAATCGAAAAAAACTGAAAAAGTGCATGAGTAATCGATAAACAAGATAATTTTCTTGCATTCCCCAATTCTTATGTTCTGAAAATTAACCCTCCGCCAGTGCCGCATATCTCCTCTCAATTTTGAACGTCAAGTATAATAATAAATTATATTAAGACGGAATAGGAGCGAAGGTGTTACGCATGTTTTTTCCCGCTAAGATGGCGTTGTGTGTCATTAAAAGTATGCCCAAAAAATACGTAATTCAAACATTTTGCAAGATATGTCAGAATGGTAGCTAATAATTTAATGCCTTTGGTTGATTCATTGATCTTTTAATACTTAAAACATGTTATTATATATTATGTATCTTTTATAAAAGCATAAAAATATATAAATATTGGCCAGATATAGGCTAATACTATATCGGCTGTTAGACTAGCCTGCCATCTATTGCAAGAATGCTGAACTAATTTGACAGTTGGTTTTTAAATAAATCATCTAAGCTTATTTTAAAAACTTCTCAATTAATATGTGATTAATAATAACAATAAATTCATTTTTAAATTAAAAAAAATTAAAGATTATTGGGACAGATTGTTTTTTTGTATTTGCTTGATAACAAAAAATTAATTACGATAATTTTTTAATCTAATCTAATCTAATCTAATCTAATCTAATTATATTAAACGAGCAATGTACATTTATTTGTTTGTTTGTTTATATATATGCATATCAGTTCTCGAAAACGGCTCTAACGATTTTTTTCAAATTTTAAATATATACTATTTGTGGTCCAAATATGCAATTGTGCTAGGTCTCATGTTTGGGAAACTTTGAGTACTAGTACTTTACTGGTGTACTTTTTTAGTTTTTTCCAATTTTCTCGAAATTCCCTTTAAAGATTTCTTTCAAATTTTAAATATTTTCTTATTTCTTCTATACAAATAAAATTTGGCTTCTCGAGTACTTGTACCTTACTGGTGCACTTTTTTAGTTTTTTCCCATTTTCTTCAAATTCCCTTTAAAGATTTCTATCAAATTTTAAATATTTCCTAGTTCCAGTATAGAAAAAAAATTGCGCTAGGTCTCGTCTTCAGGAAACTTTGAGTACTAGTACTTTACTGGTGTACTTTTTTAGTTTTTTCTAATTTTCATGAAATTCCCTTTAAAGATTTCTATCAAATTTTAAATATTTCCTAGTTCCAGTATAGAAAACAAATTGCGCTAGGTTTCATCTTCAGGAAACCTCGAGTACTAGTACTTTACTGGTGTACTTTTTTTAGTTTTTTCTAATTTTCTTGAAATTCCCTTTAAAGATTTCTATCAAATTTTAAATATTTCCTAGTTCCAGTATAGAAAAAAAATTGCGCTAGGTCTCGTCTTCAGGAAACTTTGAGTACTAGTACTTTACTGGTGTACTTTTTTAGTTTTTTTCTAATTTTCATGAAATTCCCTTTAAAGATTTCTATCAAATTTTAAATATTTCCTAGTTCCAGTATAGAAAACAAATTGCGCTAGGTCTCGTCTTCAGGAAACTTTGAGTACTAGTACTTTACTGGTGTACTTTTTTAGTATTTTCTAATTTTCTTGAAATTCCCTTTAAAGATTTCTATCAAATTTTAAATATTTCCTAGTTCCAGTATAGAAAACAAATTGCGCTAGGTTTCATCTTCAGGGAAACCTCGAGTACTAGTACCTTACTGGTGCACTTTTTTAGTTTTTTCCAATTTGTTTTAAAGTTTTTATAATATTCAAAGCCTGGTGGGCTTGCTTCCTGGTCAAACCCTCCCTCTCTTTGCCCTGGACCCACAGATTTAGAATATATCCACGAATATTAAATTTTAATTAATGTGCAATTTTATAAATTTAATTTTTTATATCAATAATTACTAACAATGTATTTAATTTAATAATGTCAAAAAGGCCAATTAGTAGAAAAATACCTATTATTTAAATTATATTAATAAAATACTAATTCTGATTATTATTAATTAATTTTATTGAAAATAATAATTTTTAATTGTCTCCAGGCTGACGCATTTCCTGGGCAACTCTCTTATATTATATCTCATGATTAAAGTTTTCTTATGAGGCACTGTCTCCTTCCTCTAAGTATCCACTCAGTAATGTTACTATTCCTCAAAACTCTCCCTGGACTGTTATTTCTTATTTTGGTCTTTTTATTGATGTTTCCATTAAGGAGCAAGTTGTCACGTTATATTTCTTTCAAATTTTAAATATTTTCATATTTCTTTTATACAAATCAAATTCGCGCCCCTCGAGTATTCGTACTTTACTGATGTATTTTTTTTTAGTTTTTTACAATTTTATCAATATAAAAAAAAGACCGAGCTCCGGCTCGGTCACCCCGGAATAAGTCATTAAACAAATTATAGCTCGATGTCCCAATAATCTCTTATGAATTTAATTCATTTTAAAAAAACCGCTTTGAACAATTCCTTATAATAGTCTAGTATTTTTTTTTTTTTAATGTTGACGTTTAGACGTCGCTCCTGAACCCCCTTAACGCCTTCACTCCACACCTGCCAATTAATCTATGAATAAAAACATTTTTTGTTGTTGTTGTAAATGAATCTAGCAAAGGGCAAGCAATGCGTGTAATTAACATCTCGCTCGCTCTCCTGCCGTATTCTATGACAACAAACTCGACATGAGTGTGTTGCATAACCGCAAGGAGGAGGCCCAACTAAGGTCTCCTCTCTCTCGTGGTAGTGCCACATAAAGTGTCTGCTTTTGTTCTTTTTATTTTTGAATTGATTTCATAAGAAAAACTTCAAGTTGAGTCATGCCATTTTTTTCTTTTTTTTTTCTTTCTCGCTAAAATCTTATCTAACTATACTAATAGACTGAGTAGCTGATACGTACAGTACATATACATATACATACATTTAAATGAATCATCAACGTTGCCACATTTACGCAAAAATCAAAATAGAATTCATTAACTCTCTTCATTTATGTAATATCTTTAGATACGTCATTTTAATATTTATTAAACATCAACGCACTCACAACGAGTCCCTAAAAAACAAATCCTGTTTATGTCCTAGGGCTTTAAATAGAAATAAATGTGAGATGGCCAATGGTTGAGGATCTCTGGCCTGGGGCAAGCAAAGCACTCTGGAGGTCCTGAGTTCAAATCTCGCATTTAGTTAAATTAATATTTTTTCTTTAGTACGGGGTCGGTAAATTGTGGCTATATCGACGATACAAAGTTATGTTGTTTTTTTTTCAATGGAACGCCCTGTATATTTGGTTTGTCCGGTCAATTTTAGTGGGACTTTATCAAGCATACTTGGCACTTAAGGCAAGCCGTTTAGGCGTTATTTGACATTTTAGGAAAAACCACTTGTTCAGTTACAGCCGAATACCTCCCAAACGATAAAACTTAGAAAGCGCCATTGTTGGGCACCAATGTGAAACATGAATGGTGGAACTTACAGGTAGTGTGTCGAAATGACACGCTTCTTGTTGCGCCAGTGATTATTGATAGAACTTTTACATTTTTGATAACTTTAGCTTTTCAAATGGAACCACATATCTTTTACTTTCTCGTACCCTATATATGAAATATATAGAGAGAGAAAGTATTGGTTTCATGTCAAAAATTCGATGTCGAGATTTTGATGGATCTTCACGTTTTGAGGTCCCCTGAATCCAAAAAAGTGGTTTTCGCGACATGGTCTGTCTGTCGGTGTGTGTGTGGGTGTGTGTGTGTGTTCAATTTTAAGCATGAAGGAATTGAGTTATGAGGCTGAAATTTTATATTTAAGTTAAACACCCCCCGGGACCGACAAAATAAGCTTTTAATCAAAATCGGCCAAAAAGTACTAGTACTTTACTGATGTACTTTTTCAGTTTTTTTCGATTTTCTCAAAATTCGCTCTAACGATTTTGATTAAAATTCAAAAATCAATTATTTTTTAGATGCTCTTTCAAATGTATATTCTCGTTTTGCCCTCAAAATTGTTTGAAGCACACTTTACTCTTGTGCTTCATAGGAAAGATAGGAGAAATAAATGGTTGCCATGGTAACCGAATTTAAATCTTTTTCTTTTTATTAGATTAAAAATCAATTATTATTTAAACGCCCATTTTTTTTTTCGGAGAAAACATATCTCTCTCTCTCACAAAACTATCTTCTCTCTTTCTACGCGTTTTAAATTCCCTTTCCACCTTATCTTCGCATTTGGCCAATGTTAATTTCCTATAGGGATTTGTATGTTAATTTCGATTCAAAAGGGGGTCCCCTTTGGAACTTTTTACGCATTTAAAATTTTTTTTTCCAATTCTTATGAAATTTTGTATTTATTTACGAATCTATATTGTGTATAAAATGTCCAAATATGAGATTAAAATTTTGAAAAATAACCATAGTTTATTTCAAGCAATCAACATTTAAAATGCAAGTTTGAAACTAAGGTGCTATGGGAAACTAAATATATCTCGACACAAAAAATCTGGTGTGACCAGCACAGTGCACAACTTCTCTTACCGAAGGGTAAGAGAAAGTTGTGTGCTGTGCGCCAGTCACACCAGATTTTTTTATTGGTTTGCATGCAACGTCTTATTAGCTTCCAAATTGATATAAGGTTATGGCTACCTATCATCAACCATTTAAGGAAAAAATCAAGATATTGCCATATATAAGGATCAGGAAGATGTATGGCAGCCAGCAAGTGATAAAAAATCTATTTGATTATCGTCGACGTTTCGGGATCACGTCGATCCCATCTTCAGGACGATACAGGAAGTTATTGCCTTAAGATTATCTTTATCCAACAAAACAGTCAAATGATCAGAAAAGTCTTGGGTTCATCGTCAAGAGCAATGAAATGGGTTAAACGTTCTTTTTGTAATAAAATCCGAAAAACTTTAGCCCAAAAAGCGCATCATTTCGACACACTACCTGCTAGTTCCACCATTCATGGATAACAATGGCGCACAACCAGGGCTTTCTACGTTTTATGGTTTGGGAGGTATTCGGCTGTAACTGGACAAGTGGTTATTCACAAAATGTCAAATAACGCCTAAACGGCTTCCCTTAAGTGCCAAGTATGCCACTAAAATTGACCGGACAATACAAATATCTAATAATATACAGGGCGTTCCATTGAAAAAAAAAAAAAAAAAACTTTGTATCGTTACACTCTGTATACGATTAGCGATCAGAGGGCAAATATTTTAAAATTGTTGCTTTAAAAGCTCTACACTCTTCTGCAGGGCCAAACTTTAAAAAAGTGCAACGATGTAGCCACAATTTACCGATCCCGTACTCATGGGCTACCTGGTAAATGCAATATACATGTGTATATATATATATATATATATATATAGAAATTATTGAATTTTAGATGTCGAGATTTTGGAGGATATACACATTTTGGGGTCCCCTGAAGAGTGGTTATTCACAATGTGTGTGTTTTCAATTTAAAGCATGAAGGAATTGAGCTATGAGGTTGAAATTTTATATTTAAGTTAGGTACCCCCATGGGACGTGACACGAAGCTTTTAATCAAAATCGGCCAAAGGGTACTAGTACTACACTGATGTGGTTTTTCAGTTTTGTTCGATTTTCTCTAAATTCCCTCAAACGACTTTGATTAAAATTCAAAAATCAATTATCTTTTAGATGCCCTTTAAAATATATATCCTCATTTTGCCATTGAAATCTTTTGAAGACCACTTTACTTTTGTATTTCCCCCATACTATTTTCCCATACTTATAAATTTTACATAAAATATTGGCGTAACGTTTTTTAGTTGGGCTCCCCCGCAACCTTTATTTCGGCCCCCAAAAATATTTTTAAAATACAGTATATCCCTGAACCCTGAGGGCCCAACACAAGCAAAACAAAGCCTAATCTAATTACAACTTCTAGATGATAGTAATCTTGTTTATTATTATATTCTGCGTTGATCCTCACTTAGAAAAGTACATCTCTTATAATTTATAATAATACATGTTGGGGAAGATTTATAAACATATTCAGGCAAGCGTAGAAGGGAAGGGAGAGAGAGAGAGAGAGAGAGAAGTTAAAGCAAAGCAAAGCAAGCAAGCAGAAATGCCGTTAACCTGAAGAACTCAGAGAGAGATTCTCCTAAATTGAGCCCCTCTAAGACACACAAAAATATTACACTATCTTGTTGTTGTTGAGCCTATCTATACACATCTCATCACAGGCGTAACTTCATAACTTTTCCTCATAGTCTACTCCAAATAAATAAAAATCTGGTGTGACTGGCGCACAGCACACAACTTTCTCTTACCCTTCGGTAAGAGAAAGTTGTGCACCGTGCTGGTCACACCAGATTTTTTGTGTCGAGATATATTTAGTTTCCGATAGCACCTTAGTTTCAAACTTGCATTTTAAATGTTGACTGCTTGAAATAAACTATGGTTATTTTTCAAAATTTTAATCTCATATTTGGACATTTTATACACAATATAGATTCGTAAATAAATACAAAATTTCATAAGAATTGGAAAAAAAAATTTTAAATGCCTAAAAAGTTCTAAAGGGGACCCCCTTTTGAATCTAAATTAACATACAAATCCCTATAGGAAATTAACATTAGGCCTATGAGAGAAGGCGGAGAGACAGGCGATAATGTTTGCAAGTGAGAGAGAGGGAGAGAGAGAGAGAGAGTGAGATATGTTTTCTCCGAAACAATCAAAGACAGAAATAAAATAAAAAAAAATCTGGTGTGACTGGCGCACAGCACACAACTTTCTCTTACCTTCGGTAATCGAAAGTTGTGTTCTGTGCTTGTCACACCAGATTTTTTGTGTCGTCATATATTTAGTTCCCGACAGTAAGGAACATATGAATTCAGATGTAAAATTTATAAGTATGTGAAAATATTTATATTTTGTTACCATGGCAACCATTTCTCCTATCTTTTCTATGGGATACAAGAGTAAAGTGGTCTTCAGAAGATTTCAATCACAAAATGAGAATATACATTTTATAGAGAATCTAAAAAATAATTGATTTTTGAATTTAAAAAAAAATCGTTGGAGCAAATTTTGAGAAAATCGAAAAAAACTGAAAAAGTACATCAGTAAAGTACTAGTACTCTTTGGCCGATTTTGATTAAAAGCTTATTTTTCCGGTCCCGGAGGGTGTTTAACTTAAATATAAAATTTCAACCTCCTAGCTCAATTCCTTCATGCTTAAAATTGAACACAGACACACCCACACACCCCACACACCCACCCACCCACAGACAGACCATGTCGCGAAAACCACTTTTTTGGATTCAGGGGACCTCAAAACGTGAAGATCCATCAAAATCTCGACATCGAATTTTTGACATGAATCCAATACTTTCTCTCTATATATATATTACATATATACATAGGTAAGAGAAAGTAAAAATGGGAATTTAAATAATAATTGATTTTTAATCGAATAAAAAGAAAAAGATTTAAATTCCGTTACCATGGCAACCAGTTCTATCTTTCCTATGAAGAACAAGAGTAAAGTGGTCTTCAGAAGATTTCAACGGCAAAATGAGAATATACATTTTAAAGAGCATCTAAAAAATAGTTAATTTATGAATTTTAAAAAAAATCCTTGGAGGGAATTTTGAGAAAATCGAAAAAAACTGAAAAAGTACATCAGTAAAGTACTAGTACTTTTTGGCCGATTTTGTTCAAAAGCTTATTTTGAGATTCTTCAAAGGTACCTAAGTTAAATATAAAATTTCAATCCGCTAGCTCAATTCCTTCATGCTAAAAATCGTTACACACACGACACACACACACACAGACCAATTTGCGGGACCCACTTTTTTGGACTCAGGGGACCTCAAAACATGTATATCCATCAAAATCTGGACATCGAATTTTTGACATGATCGCAATACTTTCTCTCTCTATATATTTCATATATAGGGTACGAGAAAGTAAAAAGTAACCAGCCCATTTGTACAATTAACCTTAGGCGGCCCCCGAAAAAGAAGACGTAAATAAATTTATAAAAGTCAATTGGCCTCTGCAACCGAAACCGAAATAAAACTTTTTCTAAAAAAATGCTTTTATTTAAATTGAATTAAAAAGAGAAATAATTTAATTGTTCTTGTTGAATATTAATGACTTTAAATAAAAGCGTGGGGCGCTCATTGGTAGCTTAAAGAATTGTATATTCTTAGAGCCTCGGAATAACTGTGAAGTGCCCCACGCTTTTATTTAAAGCCATAAATATTCAACAAGAACAATTAAATTATTTCTCTCTTTTTAGTTCAATTTAAGGTTGTTCGGACAGTACCCCGTAAGTCATAATAGAATCTAAATTTTTACTTTCTCTTACCTCTATATATGTAATATATATATAGAGAGAAAGTATTGGATTCATGTCAAAAATTCGATGTCGAAATTTTGACGGATATACACTTTTTGAGGTCCCCTGAATCCAAAAAAGTGGTTTTCGCGACATGGTCTGTCTGTGAATAAAATATCTCAAGAACACAAAGAGCTACGAGGTTGAAATTTTATATTTAAGTTAGGCGGTCCCCCCTGGAACGTGACACGAAGCTTTTAATCAAGATCGGCCAAAGGCAAGGGCGGATCCAGAGGTGTTTCTCCAGGGGGGGTAATCTGGTGTGACTGGTCGCACAACACACAATTTTTTCCTAATTTCGGTAATTTAAAGGCGCATTCTGTACTTGTTTGCCAGAATATAAATACAAATCAAATTTTTAAGTATTAAGTTTTAAAAATTTACATTAAAAATAAATTTTTTTTCGAAAAAAAGTATTTTTTTTTTTTTCAAATCTCGGGGGGGGGGGGTAATTAGCCCTTTTACCCCTCCCTGTATACGCCCTTGGCCAAAGAGTACTAGTACTTTACTGATGAACATTTTCAGTTTCTTTTCGATTTTTTCAAAATTCGCTCCAACGATTTTGATTAAAATTCATTTCCATTCTTTTCAAAATGTATATTCTCATTTTGCTCTCAAAATTGTTTGAAGCACACTTTACTCTTGTACTCCATAGGGAAGATAGGAGAAATGGTTGCCATGGTAACAAAATATAAATATTTTATTGTGGCTTATGACTTTGCTCAGGGGCCCACATCTTGTGGGTATGTGGATGGCGACCACGAGCTACCCGAGGTGGGACAGGTTCTTTCTGTGTCTGTCTCTTCCTTCCTCATTTCAACAGGCGTCAGACCATGCGACAGACCGGCCTGCTCTATTTCTTCCGGTTGCAAAAACGCATGATAGGGTGGGAGGGAAAAAATGAGGTCCGCCGACCCCGCATCGCGGGAATAGGGCGAGGCAGAAGAAGAAGTTGTGGCTTATGACTCTCTTTCAATAAGCCCTTCAATTAATGAAATGATTATGAAATCTATACCTATATATTGAAATATAATTGTAGAGTGTCCGTCAGTCTGTCTGTCTGTCTGTCCTGCTCTGTTTGACCAACTTCCCGTTGAAATTTTGAAACAAAATTTTTCATTCTTATAGAGGACGTTATGGAGAGTCCCGGAAAAATAGTCGGGTCCAGAAATTCCTATAACTTTTTGAGTTATTAATTCTTAAATTTACGATTTCTCCCATAAGAAATGTATAGATAAATATTTATGTATTCTTTTCATTTGTGTATTCCATGAATGTATACAAAACTTCAAGCAGGCACTGGATTGGAATGGAATAATAATAATAATTTTCTTGAGCCCTCGGGGCTTGGCGTAGAGGTTAGCGTGCTAACCTCGCATACAAAAACGTCGCCGCAGGTTCGGACCCCAGGCAGTCCGATGATTTTATTTAAGCCGTTTGAATACCAGATGGCTTAAATTGAAATGCCTGGATATTTTAATATTTAACGGTTATCGTCTTAAATGACCTGAGTTGCCAAAAATTCTTGATGCTGGGTAGGCAACCAGGATTCGAAATAAAACAGAATTTTATTTCAATCTGCTCGTCGCCGTTTCGGGTGCTAATCGTCCCCTTCCTCAGCACTAAGCAGGTGTCAATTATAACAATAAGGTGCCAAAGCGATTAGGACCCGAAACGTCGACGAGCAGATTGAAATAAAATTCTGTTTTATTTCGAATCCTGGCTGCCCAATCAGCATCAATAATATACACGTTCTCCAGCCAAAGAAAATGTGGGCTTGGTGTAGGGGGTAGCGTGCTAACCTCGTATACCAAAAGTCGCGGGTTCGGATCCGATGATTTTATTTAAGCCATTTGGATGGCTTAAATAGAAATGCCTGGACCCCCAATAGATATATTATTAATTATAACATTTATCATCAAAGTGTTATATGGCCTAAATTGCCGAAAAGATTGTGGATGTGTGAGTGTGGGTGTGAATGGCAAAAAAGTGTGTTAAAAAAAAAAATTCTTTTCATAATTAAGAAGAAAAGGCGAAGGTTCGCCGTGGGCGGGCCCGAGCCAGCTGACGGGGGGTCCAGGGGGCGTCGCGGCTAGTACAGTAAATAAAAGTCGTTAGTAATTTAATATTTGGCTATTTATTTATAATTTCAAACACCCATATATTAGCAACCTTATCCATTTTTACTTTCTCTTACCTATGTATATATGTAATATATATATAGAGAGAAAGTATTGGATTCATGTCAAAAATTCGATGTCGAGATTTTGATGGATCTTCACGTTTTGATGTCCCCTGAATCCAAAAAGTGGTTTTCGCGACATGGTGTCTGTCTGTCTGTGTGTCTGTGTGTCTGTGAACAAAATATCTCAAGAAGGAAAAGAGCTAGGAGGTTGAAATTTTATATTTAAGTTAGGCACCCCCATGGGACGTGACACGAAGCTTTTGAACAAAATCGGCCAAAGAGTACTAGTACTTTACTGATGTACTTTTTCAGTTTTTTTCGATTTTCTCTAAATTTGCTCCAACGATTTTTTTTTAAATTCAAAAATCAATTATTTTTTAGATTCTCTTTCAAATGTATATTCTCATTTTGGGATTGAAATCTTCTGAAGACCACTTTACTCTTGTTCTCCATAGAAAAGATAGGAGAAATGGTTCACAAATATTTTGCCATACTTATAAATTTTACATCTTGAAAATCAATGTACCCTACTGTCGGAAACTAAATACATGTCGACACAAAATCTGGTGTGACAAGCACAGTACACAACTTTCGATTACCGAAGGTAAGAGAAAGTTGTGTGTGTGCGCCAGTCACACCAGATTTTTTATTTAGAGTTAGGCATCACACTCGGATTTTGAAAGCCATTTAACAGTGAGAAAAGATCGAAAACTCTTAAAGAATTGAATGCAATTAATGAGTTATCGTTTTTGTTGAATCATTAATGATATTTAATATTCATAAGGGGGCGGGGCGGGGCTCTCTAAGGATTAATGGGCCTAGTCCTGAAGGATTCCGCTTAATGCCAAATAATAGCCTCCTCACTGATTAGAATGAAATTAATAACTTGTTGTTGTTGTGTATTTGTTTCCATTCTTGGAAGGATTCATCACTTGTTATATAATCCTCTTCTCGTTGTTCTTTTTTTGTAACAAGTCGACGTCCTTGGTCCTGGTCCCTCTTCTTGATCATTCAAGGACAGGGAATAATATTAAAAAGCATTGCACCACCTAAAATTGACGAGCCAAATAATTAATTGCATCATTTTTTTGTTTGTTTGTTCCAGTCTCTCGAATGCACTGCGAATCGGAGTCGTTTAAAATGGATCTCATTCTCGACGTCAACACTCTCCTCTACCCGATGGATTTAGGTGAGTCGCTTAGGAAAAAAAAGTACAATTTCGACGTTTCGGTCGCCAGTCGCGTCCGTCCTCAGGACCGATGATCAATATATAAATAATTATATTTTTTCTAAATAGTGCTACTTAACTGATACAACCAATCGTCAAACAAACACAGATTTTGAACGAAAATTGAAATCGTGCACGGACAGATATAATTTCAACTGAATGTTTTCTTCGATCGCAATGTTTTAAGCCTCTTGCAGCCAATGACTTGAAACTTTTCGATTTTTTAATTTGATTTTTAAAATAGCGTTTTAATTAAGCCTTTCGATTATTATAAAATCTATTTATATAATTCGCTAATGTCCGTCTGTCTGTCTGTAACGCTCTATTTGGGCAACTTCCCGTAGGAATTTTGAAATAAAATTTTATATACTTAAAGAGGACCTTCTAGGGATTACAGGAAAATTATTTTCATCCCGAAATCCCTATAACTTTTTGAGTTATTAATTCTTAAAGTTACGATTTCTCCCATAGGAAATGTATAGAGAAATATTTATGTATTCTTTGCATTTGTGTATTCTATGAATGTAAACAAATCCTCAAGTAGGCACTGGATTGAAATAGTAGTAATTACATAATTAAGAAAAGGTGGCTCTCGGGCTTGGTGTAGTGGGTAGCGTGCTGACCTTGTATACCAAGGGTCACGGGTTCGGATCCCAGGCAGTTCGATAATTTTATTTAAGCCATTTGGATGCCAAATGGCTTAAATAAGAATGCCTGGATCCCCCAATAGATTGATATAGGCCTATTAATGAATAACGATTATCGTATAAAGTCTTATATGGTTTAAGTTACCGAAAAGATTTATGTATGTGTGTGGGTGTGTGTGTGTGAGTGTGAATGTGAAAAAAAAGTATTAAAAAAGAAAAGGTGAGGGTCCGCCGCAGGCGGGCCCAAGCCAGCTCTGCCCCCTCCCCCTGGCTAGGCTGGCTGCGCAGCTAGTTTTACTCAATAGGCAAGAAATGTTTACTAAATAGGCCCTATATTCCCACCCCCCAAATCTGGTGTGAGATTCCGTGCTGTGCGTCCAAATTGTATTTTTAATCCTCAATGAATGGATGAAGATATTATTAGGATAAAGGACAAAAAAAAAAACAATGTCATACCTCGTATTGCGAATGAGAGAGAGAGAGAGATTATGTTAGTACAGGAAAGGGTTTGGAGGGTGGGAGAGGAGGTAGGGGAGGTAGGCAAAGGCAGAGGCAGAGGCGCCCTCTCAGTTCCGCGTTATCGATTGCGCTCTGCTATGACGCAACTCAACTCTGCTTTAAAGCGAGAGGCAAGGTCAATGCCAAGGTTACAGAACAGAACAGAACAGAACGTCAAAGTCAGACGTTGTTTGTTTTTTACGCATGCGCTGCACAAAATCCCTTTGCCAATTAATAGGTGGAATAATTAAACCCTTCCTTTAAACCTACACTATCCGCTAATACATGAGATCAACATTTATATCTATATTTTTTGTTTAAACGTGACGTCACACAATACCTTCTTTTTGGTTTCATATTTTTAGCAAATATTTTTTAGGTTATCAATAAAATATAAATTTCACCTTTAACCTTAAAAATAAATGAGATAAAAATTCAAATAAATAAAAATACAAATCAATAAATTCTACAAATTGACACCCACATAGATGGTTTATGTGTCCATAACTCAAAGCACTAACCCAATAATTAAATTTAATTTAAGGGTTTGTCTACCAATTAATTAATTGAGAGCGGGGTCAGATGCAGAAAAAAAATAATTCCAAGAGACCGCGATGTCGCAATTTTAGTGGATATACATGTTTTGAGGTCTCCTAAATAAAAAAAAAAAAATGGTTTTCGCGACATGGTCTGTCTGTGTGTATGTATGACTGTAAACAAAATAGCTCAGGAACTAAAAGAGCTACGAAGTTGAAATTTTATATTTAAGTTAGGCACCTTCCTCAGTCGTATAAATAAGCTTTTGAACAAAATCGGCCAAAAAGAACTAGTACTTTTCTGATGTACTTTTTCAGTTGTTTTTTTTTTTTTTTTGATTTTCTCAAAATTCGCTGCAACGATTTTGTTTAAAATTCATAAATTAACTATTTTTTAAATGCTCTTTAAAAAGTAAATCAGTGAAATTTTTCGTGGAAATCGTTTGAAGTACACTTTACTGATGAAGCATTCGTAGCTCAGCGCCATCTATGAATCATCGCGTAGTCAAGTTTGGAACTCAAGTGCTAAGAGCAACTAAATATATTTTGACACAAAAAATCTGGTGTGACAGCACGGTGCACAACTTTTCTCTTACCGAAGGGTTGTGTGCTGTGCGCCAGTCACACCAGAATTTTGTAAACACTTTATTTTACTCTAAACCGGGAACTGTCCAAATGGTTTCGGTCCCATAGCCGTGTGTGAGAAAATAAAAAAAAAAAAAAAAACATCCTTTTGATTGTTTAAGAATAAAACCAAATTGTACGAGTATATATCTTGTTCATCTCCTTTGAGAGCCCCCGAGTTTGGCGTAGTAGGTAGCGTGCCTACCTCCTATACCAAACGTCGCGGGTTCGGACCCAGGCAGTCCGATGATTTTATTTAAGCCATTTGGATACCAGATGGCTTAAATAGAAATGCCTGAACCTACAATTTATATATTACTTACAACGGCTATCGTCTAAAGTCTTAAATGGCCTGAGTTGCCGAAAAGACTGTGTGAATGTGTGTGTGAGTGTGAGTGTGAATGAGAAAAAAAAAAATCCTTTGAGGGCGCTGGCGAATTTTGTCAAATATCTTGACCTCTTCCAGATACAGAATGACCGAGTGTTGGTTTGTGGGAGACGCAAAAACATCAACACGTTTCTTCTTTTCGAAATACTTATCTCGTACGGGTTCAAGGCCACTGCACTCGAAAATATGTTTAATTGTGAGCTGAGGGTCACAGAAGGAACACTTTGGGGGGGGGGGTTCATTTTTACTTTCTCTTACCTCTGAACTCTGGTTAATATATAGAGAGAGAAAGTATTGGATTCATGTCAAAAATTCGATGTCGAGATTTTGATGGTCTGTCTGTCTGTCTGTGAACAAAATAGCTCAAGAACGAAAAGAGTTAGAAAGTTGAAATTTTATATTTAAGTTAGACACCTTCCTGGCACGTGACACGAGGCTTTTAATCAAAATCGGCCAAAGAGTACTAATACTTTACTGATGCACTTTTTCAGTTTTTTTTTCGATTTTCTCAAAATTCGCTCTAACAATTTTGATTAAAATTCATAAATAAATTATTTTTTAGATGCTCTTTCATTTGTACAATATATTCTCATTTTGTCCTCATAATTGTTTGAAGCACTCTTGTACTTCATAGGTACTTCATAGGAGAGATAGGAGAAATGGTTGCCATGGTAGCAAAATATCAATATTTTCACATGTTTATAAATTTTCTTCCATCTTGAATTTTAATATGTTAGCGGAAACCAAATACATGTCGACACAAAAAATCTGGTGTGACAAGCACAGAACACAACTTTCGATAACCGAAAGTAAGAGAAAGTTGTGCGCTGTGCGCCAGTCACACCAAATTTTTTTAATTTTGACACACAGTGTAGCAATTTTTTTTGCCCATCCCTGGGTGCAGGACCTTGTTTGAAAATGACCCTGCTCTAAATCAAAATAGACAAATTCCACTAACGACAAATGAAATTCCCTCTTCTAATTTGAATGAATGATGGATTAGAAAGCCAAGAATAGAGTTTCGGAGACGGGATAGAAGCTTTTTATTGAATAACGAACCATTCTTATGCTTGTAGCTACTTTGTACTGGAAATGCATATTGATTAGAGAGAGAGAGAGAGAGAGAGAGAATACAAATCTTGGCAAAGAGACAAGTGTCACCTGTTTAGTTTGTACATGTACATACAATGCATGTATGTACATGTCCATGTGCACATTCCTCAAGTTTAATGGCCGCATAAATACAAGGTTATTGGCTCTCTATCTCTTTCTTTCTTTTAATACTTCAAATAAAATAATATTTACAAAAATGATTAAATCGCGATAGGATCCCTCTCTCCTCTCCCCTCTCTCCTCCCATTCCATTAACGTCTTTATCATCTCCTCTTCTCTTAATAAATTAATTGAAATCGCAATAGAAGGAACAGTGCTCGCTTTTATTTTCATTTACGTCTATATAAATGGAATGCAAACATTTTATTTTTTATGTGCTCTAGGGCTTAGATGATGGGCGTAGCCAGACATCTTGTTAGGGGGGGGGCAACCATTCTTCAGAGGAGGGGTTTTCAATTAAAATAAACATAGATTATTAATTATTTATTAAATATAATTATAATTAATTATTTTTCATTATATAAGCTCATTTTAAAAAAAAATTCCCAATTGGAAAAGTTTATTTGTTTTTAATAGATAAAAAATTTTCAGGACAAGCCAGGCAATTGCCCCCCCCCCCCCCTCTCCTCTGGTTATGCTCATACTTTATACTTTTGCAAAAAATTCTGGTGTGACTGATCTCACATCTCTTACCTTCGGTAATTGAAAGTTGTGTTCTGTGCTTGTCACACCAGATTTTTTTGTGTCGACATGTATTAAGTTTCTACTGATATATTAGAATTCAAGATGTAAAATTAATAAACATATATTTATATTTCGTTACCATATTCCTATGAAGTACAAAATTGAAGTGTGCTTCTCAAACAATTTTCAGAACAAAATGAGAATATACATTTTAAAGAGCATCTAAAAAACAATTGATTCATGAATTTTAATGAAAATAGCTGGAGCGAATTTGACGAAATCGAAAAAAAAATCACATTTTGGTATTTTTTGGCCGATTTTATTTAAAAGCTTCATGTCACGTCCCAGCGTGGTACAGTGGACGCAAGAGCGGAGCCAGAGTTGTTTCTCGGGGGGGGGGGGGTAATCTGGTGTGACTGGTCGCACAGCACACAATCCTTTCTTAATTTCAGTAATTTAAACGCGCATTCTGTACTTGGTTTGCCAGAATATAAATACAAATCTAATTTTTAAGTATTAATTTTTTAAATTTCACATTCAAAATAATTTTTTTTTTAAATCTCGGGTGCGGGGGGGGGGGGTAATTACCTCCTTTATCCCCCCCCCCCCGTATCCGCCCATGAGTGGACGCCACAAGTGTCTGATCTGCTCGAGAGTGGAACCTTGAGCTTAGTCAACCAACCAATATTTTAAAAATAAATCAATCATCTTTGTACTTTTTTTTTAATGCAATTGAAGTGGAAAAGCTTCTTTCTTCAACTTCATAGAGCTAAGCATTTTGGTTGCCTAGGCTCAAAGTTCCCTTTCACTTTCGACGCGACGTTTCTTAACATAATTTGAAAACCTTGCCAATTAGATCTCATAAAAGATTCTAATTATTCTATTTGTCATCATATATAGATAGGCCTTTTTAAAATACATCAAACAAAAATATTTTAACTCGAATAGAATGAGGCGGGCCGCGCGGCTAGTCTAAAATAAAAAAAGAACTAGAATCCTTTTTTTTTCTTCGTTTTCAATCTGATCATAAAACGATTTTCAAATTGCAAGCTGCAAGCTGTTAGAGAGCAGGGAGTTGCATCTCTGATGCCGCCGACGTCATCTTTTTAAAGAAAACAGAGAGAGAGAGAGAGAGAGAGAGAGAGAGAGAAGGCAAACGCAAACGCAAACGGGTTCCGGCCGGCGAGTTTGCCAAATTTGCCTGAACCCGGAGTTGGTTGCACTAAACGAACGAACCAAGAATCAAAACCTGCTTTGCTTCTCGCCTCTCTCAGAGCCACTCTTAACAACAACAACAACAACAAACAACAACCAACGTGGCACTCATTCACGTTTTAAACTAAGAAATTAAGCGACATTTTTTGTTTCTATTTGGCAATTATAAAGGACACAAGATCTGATTTTTTCCTCACTTTGTTTTTTTTTTTGCCAACAGTTGGCAATTCATCTGGGAATTTTTGTTTCCTCTATCAAATAAATAAGGAAAACTTTATAAATTTCAAAAGGTTATTCATTTAAGGACATGCAGAGGGGGTCGTGTCAAAAATTCGAGGGTCCCTGATTCCAAAAAGAATTTATAATTTATATAAACATGGGAAAATATTTATATTTTGTTACCATGGCAACCATTTCTCCT